>OY987213.1:25236601-25339540 GCA_963920805.1 Primula vulgaris
AGTGATAAATTATAAACTTTTGTGAGCATCATCAACTTGTTTTATCAACTCGTCACATGAATTAAATAACTATATATTATACTATTTAAAATTAGATTTTTTAGTTGAATGTTAATATTATTGTGTGACATATTAGCTCACATATATATGTATATAGATATAGAGATAGAATATAGAGAGAGACAACAACAGGGTCTTTATTAATCAGAATGTATGAATACAAGGGGACCCTAACCTTCTTTATATACTAGAGGTTAGGGTTATACAAGATAGAAAGCCCAACTTAAACCCACTATGAGTAAGGCCCAATAGTCCAATAATATCTTACAACACTCCCCCTTTGGACGTCTTGAATTCTTCGTCTTCATACAGTCGATCTGAGTCGAGTTCATTCGCAGTGCTAAACACATAAAAAGCTTAGGGCCGGAAAACCCAGTGTGGGACAAAACCAGTACCTAGGAGAAACTGTGTAGCCGAATGATATAGGCCAAAATATCATGTAAGTAACTAACCACAAAACAATGTGCCTCATCAAAACCTTGACAGAGCAAACCCAATGGAAAAATCTCTGATCGAAGGAAAAAGAGTGCAACAGTGGTAGTAGTAGGGATCAACCACAAAACAGGTGCCTCATCAAAACCTTGCTAGAGTAAACCCAGTGGGAAAAAATCTCTAGTCGAAGGATAAAAGAGTACACAGTGGTAATAAGTATACAACAGGATACTCCCCTTAATTTCGGCAATATTAAGTGAGATATGATGGGAACGTGTCTCGCTAAAAACCTTGCCAAGGAAAACCCAGTGGGAAAAAACCTTGGTCTAAGGACAAAAAAAAAAAGTACACGAGCATGCGACTGGATGCTGCCCCTCACTTGCACACGACAGGGTGCGAAGATTTCGACTAAGTAGTAATTAGTGCAATAAGCATTCACCTGGATTCTCCCCCTCACTTGCACACGACTGGGTGCAAAGATTTCATATTCCAAGAAAGAGTACGAGCATTCGAATGGATGCCTCATTTACTTGCACACGACTGTATGCAAGAAAATATAACGTGGAATAGAACGAGCATTCAACTGAATGCTCTTAAACTTCATATGTGAAGATTCATTTCAGCAAGAAATGCTAAATAGCATAATCTAGTCTTGTCTTTCTTGATCGATAATAACAAGTTGTCCTCAATTAAGACAAGTGTTTTATCTGGATCGTGAGACAGAGCATATATAATTCAAATATGGCTAATACGAGCTCGAAGCCATATACACTCTCTAGTCGTCTCAAAGAGCACGAGTAGATCAGAGTGATTCGTTTGGAGTCATTCCAAGACCTCCAAGATATTGCCTTATTCCTAATGGTAAAGACAGACTATGTTAGGAATATCCCTTATGCGGGTCTGATAAGTAACCAGCATCGGTATAACCGAAAAAGGGTTGCGTTAATTCGAGTACCGAAGGGGGTAGGTACACTCGATGATGCAAATGGGATAAACTAGCCCACTTCCAAAATTACCTTAAGGTAATGGGAAAATGTCTTTTATGCCATTTCGATGGCAGCGTGTTAGCGCAATGTTGTGTCGAGCTATACCATTCACAACATACGAGATGTTCGTCCTAGCACATTAGACCAAGTACAATGATGCGCTTATTGTACTTAGATATGAACATCATGGTTTAATATCTCTTTGTCGTCTCATCAGGGACGGACCGAGTCTATATCAATGCCTAGTGATGGAACGATCATGGAAGAATCTGACGACTTAGCGTCATAATGACTAAAACGTCATAACACCTTCTGGGTGTAGTCTGAATCATGGACTTAGATTCAATTTTTACAGGACTCGATCATCGGGCCGAGTCACTACCGTGTCTTCCCAAGATCCTTCATCTCGAAGGCAAATCCAAAAAAATGGATCGCGTAATAAAACACGCAAGGGCATAATACTTGTTCAAGTATCCCAAGCTGATCAAGTACTTACTTAGGCGGTATACCACATCTACTCGGATTATATTAATCCATATAGTAAACGTCTCAGTCAATTGAGATCATGTTCCATGGTCAGGAACTACTTGATTCAAGCACATGAAGTCACACAGGGACCTTCATCTATATCTCTTTGTCTAAATCCCCATAGAGATAAAACCGTGACCACAATCGCATGCTGCATAATCAGTTTTTCGGAAACTACTAAACTGATAAAGTAGGGGACCGTTATAACTTCTATTACGAGGAAATCAACCATCTCGTAATCAATTCCAATGTGTGAGAGAAGCCTTGCGCTACTAGGCGAGCATTCTACAATCTCATTATTCTCATCACTTTTCCTTACGAATAACCAAATAAACGAACTCGTTTAACATTGGTGGTATTGGAGCTACAGGTCCGAACACACTTTCGCTAAGGAGCCTACTTGGATTGCAAGTTTCCATTAGTCCAGTCTATTCTCCGTTAACTTCAGGCAACGGTACATGGTTCTCTGTCATAATTTGCTCATATTATCAGTCGTCACCGAATATATGAACAAGTAATCAATGGCAGTTTCGTTTCGCTTCAATATCGTCTAAGATATCATGATCGACAGATATTTCGATATTCTTAGGATGAGGAGGAAATCACACATCTCCTTGATCCTTTATAATCTCGTGCGACAAACGAGTTTCAGTTCACCACCTCTAGGGCTGAACGAATTTGGAACCGGTCAACTTCCTCATATCTTAGGAAGGATGACTGACGGCCGACGGCAGCGTCCTTTGCTTGGCGGGTTCGGCCAAAGCAACGTGTTACGACATGAACGCGGCGTCCGACATGGATGTCTATCCTTGCAAGCATTTTGCAGCAGGTATAAATGATCTCGTGATATCTCATAAAGTCATTAAATGCGTCTGACATTTAGTTAGACTTGAGGGAGTCTATGCACTTACTTATCACTAAGTGCAGTTGTGGGGATCAAGCTAAGACTGAGTGGGTTATGCCACGTTACTTCACGTCGTTCCTTATCAACGGTAACATGCAAATCTCCCCCTAACGACGGGGAGAACAGTCTTAGCGATGTCATTTTCGCATATCATGCGGTAAAGAGATCGCTTGCCAAGGTTACTCTATCAAATGATAGGCAGGAGATTCATAATCGAGTTATGTCCCCTTCAGAGGTCCATATTTTGAACGCTATAGCAGCTCAATCAAAATATTAATTAATCACTCTAAACATGCGTTAATATGAGACTTCTGGCTCATAACCAGTAACCAGCTAGTACGGATATGGTGTTTGAGTGTCTATGGGCCTCATGACGGACCAATGCAGCAAAATAGCATAACCCCACACGAAAATATAAATCTTGGTGCGCAAGACCAAGAAATGCGTGCAATCATTTGCAGTCGCATCATCAAACTTTCCGTGAGTCCATTTGGGTCTGAACATAATCGACAGGATGTTCAATTTCAATTTCTAAACTCAAGTAATTCAAATCGAAATTTCGATTTTTTTTTACTCTTCGGAATTATCAAGTCGACTCGACTTTTCAGGATAATCCGGATCATGAGCCATCAACTTAATGATAGTGCTAAAAGTTTGGAAGGTGCTGCATTTATGTGGACAACATTAAAATGTGACCATAGTGTCGATGCATCAACCATAACCATTTATATTTATGGTCCGTCTTATGGTTGGATAAGTCCACAATAACTCCTTCAATTCTTTACAAGAATTCTACGAGTTCATTTCGTGATCTTTACACATACTAGTCTTTCAAAGTGAGCATTAGTGGCATTAATTTCGGATTAATCACAAAATATATTCTCAAAGAGAATCCAAATGCGATGCGATTATAAATCAACCATCGTCTTTTGACCCGGGAATATCTCATCCGGTCAATGCCACAATATCAAAATTCTCTTATCAATCGACGACAGGCGAATGATAGTACAGACAATCATGTCTTAGCATCTAAATCATTTATCATTCGACGACAGGCGAAATGATAAGGTAACTTTAAATGCTTTAAAGAATGTGGTAGCAACCACTTGAAAGAAATTTCAACTCCTCTAAAATACGCTTTTGGTCGTATTGAATGGAGGCTATGTAAATAAATTTTAATTCTTTCATGAGCTATTACCAGATAACACTGGTTTTCTCGAATATTTTATAACTCAACAAGGTACGACAGGACCTACACGAGTATAAGGCCTCATATTTGACAAATCAATTTGGTTTTACCAAAGATTTCGATTTGGAACGACAGGTCCATAATCATTGTCACAAAGGACTCTTTTAGGCAAGTAGTTGGTGAAATTATGTGGTACACTGTTCCCCACAAGTATTGCCTAAAATTTCATAATTTAAAGTTTGGTCACATTTGTCAAAGGAATTTGCTCAAAGCACTTTAAATTATTTTGAGAAATTTCATAAACAGGCAAACCATAATACAAAAGTATGTCCAAATGGAAAAATCATAATCCAAATGGAAAAACATAATCCAGATGAGCGAAAAAATGGCTCAATGATTTATCAAAATCAATAAAGAAAGGTATCAAACTCATTTGAGCCACAAAATCGGGGGTCTCAATAGTTTCCTTTCAATTAACTTTAACCATTAGCATCGGTTTTTCCACTTTTATAATAGTTGTGAACTATTTAAGGAGTAACCGTGCATGACCTTTGTCTTTATAGCATAGAGTTGACTCCTTAAGCATTATCTCTTGCTTTGTGACAACGGGCCATATTGTTCCTTTCAATTACTGTCTTGGGCCCACAAGTTTTCGATTTTTACGATTGTCTAAAATCTCGCTTGGCTAGGCGATTCATCGGGATCACGACAGTTCGAGACAAATAACACTTGTCTCGGTTCTCGATTCGTGGAAAAAAAATATACACGAAGAGCATTAATATCAGGCAAACAATTCGCCATTGACCCAATAGGATTAAAACTACTCACCGGGGCAATTTTCTTATCCAATAACAGATGGGCGATAAAGGAACATGGTGAATATAAATTCACGATACTACTTATGGAATACAATTTCCAAGCTAGTATTTTGGTGAAAGATTGCTCTAATATGTCAACTTCAGACATTTGTTCACCATAGACGTCATCACGTCTCAAATGTGGCGGCGGAATAAAATCAATACCTTAGCATTCATCCTGAGGGTAACAACAAACTCGTGTTTTACTCATCAAAGATAGCATCCAAAAAAAATTTTGGCATCACATTTTCACACATCAGGGTGAGTAATATGTGGTGACGGATTAAAATCAACGTTTATACAGTCATTTCGCAAGTATGTTTTACGATTTTTCTCATCATAGATAGCATCCAACATGTGTTGGGAGTTCTGGATTATTTATCATATAAAATGACTGGTTTATATGTTTATGGTTTGCACAAGCATAAACTTTATTTCAAAACGACAGGTTCGAAAAATAGTTTTGCTTTTAATGTGAATAGGTTCTCATTGATCGAACGACAGGTCGATACAGAGACACCAATTCGGCGAAACATACATCACTATATAAACACACTCGGGGAAATTATTATTTAGTCAACCCCTTTCGGTAGCTCTACTTGAAAAACGACCAGGAAAGACGGTGAGGGTGGAGGGCACGAATGCCACTTAAAACCCGACCTCATTAGGATATCGACTTCCGCCTATATCTTTCCTAGACATCGTATCCAAATAGGTGAGCCTATTTAGGGAAGATTCATAATTTTTCCAACTTAAATGTGAAAATATATGATTTCGCAAATTTAACATATCATAAAATGGCAGTGATTACATATATATTTATATTGTAGCTGCTTGTAGTACATATTATAACAAGATATTCTAAATCACACTTAGCAATATCTAATACAATCTATCAATCTAAATTTTTCATGATAATTATGACATGCAGGGGTGCAGTATATTTAATTACTAATTTACCATATCACATGCAAGGAGGGCAAATTTTAGTTATAATTATACAATATACATGTAAGTTCTATATATATGGTAATCTTTAAATCATTGATTACAGGTTATGTAACTACGTACCATATTAGACTTGAATTACATATGTACTGTTCTTTTAAAAATACCCATCAACTATTACGAGCTAAATTATACATGCAGTACATATTTAATAATCTGTAATTCATAGTACCAATTAATATATGATATTACCCTATATTGAATTTATAACATTCAGTATAAACAAGATATATTCGGTTACACATGGGTTCAGTAAACCTAGTTTGACTTTTCAAAGTCATTAACAATCACATATATACACGCGAATTTCATAGCAAACGTTTTATACATGTGGCAGATTACTAAACATATTATGCAATCATACATATTCTTTTTATATACAATATAGGCTAGTTCTATACACAAGTTGTTTAATTAGCAATTAAAACATGCAGGTGTACGTGGCCGGTAGGTTATGTATATTACACATACAAGAGTTTGTTATAGAACACGGGTGATATACACATATAGTTTTACAAGTTAAAAAAATATTATGTACCGTTCACACGGTATTTTGGTGAATGTCGATATAGCAAAACCCTAAAAACCCGGTCAAACCTCAAGGTTTATAGATACTCAATATCCGTGCGTTTACCCAAAATCTCCAATACCCACGAGCGTATATCCTAGTCTCCGCGAGCAAAGTGCCGATAATGTGTTGTGTGACATATTAGCTCACATATATATGTATATAGATATAGAGAGAACATAGAGAGAGACAACAACATGGTCTTTATTAATCAGAATGTATGAATACAAGGGGACCTAACCTTCTTTATATACTAGAGGTTAGGGTTATACAAGATAGAAAGCCCAACTTAAACCCACTATGAGTAAGGCCCAATAGTCCAATAATATCTTACAACACTCCCCCTTTGGACGTCTTGAATTCTTCGTCTTCATACAGTCGATCTGAGTCGAGTTCATTCGCAGTGCTAAACACATAAAAAGCTTAGGGCCGGAAAACCCAGTGTGGGACAAAACCAGTACCTAGGAGAAACTGTGTAGCCGAATGATATAGGCCAAAATATCATGTAAGTAACTAACCGCAAAACAATGTGCCTCATCAAAACCTTGACAGAGCAAACCCAATGGAAAAATCTCTGATCGAAGGAAAAAGAGTGCAACAGTGGCAGTAGTAGGGGATCAACCACAAAACAGGTGCCTCATCAAAACCTTGCTAGAGTAAACCCAGTGGGAAAAAATCTCTAGTCGAAGGATAAAAGAGTACACAGTGGTAATAAGTATACAACAGGATACTCCCCCTAATTTCGGCAATATTAAGTGAGATATGATGGGAACGTGTCTCGCTAAAAACCTTGCCAAGGAAAACCCAGTGGGAAAAAACCTTTGTCTAAGGACAAAAAAAAAAGTACACGAGCATGCGACTGGATGCTGCCCCTCACTTGCACACGACAGGGTGCGAAGATTTCGACTAAGTAGTAATTAGTGCAATAAGCATTCACCTGGATTCTCCCCCTCACTTGCACACGACTGGGTGCAAAGATTTCATATTCCAAGAAAGAGTACGAGCATTCGACTGGATGCCTCATTTACTTGCACACGACTGTATGCAAGAAAATATAACGTGGAATAGAACGAGCATTCAACTGAATGCTCTTAAACTTCATATGTGAAGATTCATTTCAGCAAGAAATGCTAAATAGCATAATCTAGTCTTGTCTTTCTTGATCGATAATAACAAGTTGTCCTCAATTAAGACAAGTGTTTTATCTGGATCGTGAGACAGAGCATATATAATTCAAATATGTCCCCAATAGTCCAATAATATCTTACAACAGTATTTTCTTTATATAAAATTATTGGGAAGATGCCATGCTTGTTATTGGTCCTCGGAGCTGTAACTTCATATTTCACCTTTTTCGGAGTGTTTAGTTTACAGGCTTTTATAAACGTATTAAAGCAAACTTTTTGATAAAATAAATAAATCAAAATGCTTTATAGTAAGGGAAAATTGGGAATGGTTATTTTTTAACCTTTTCCTGACAAAACTAACAAAATATAAAGTCTTCTAATAAAAGTTGTTTGGTATCATAAAAGTAAAAAATAACAATTTAGTAAAAGGTAAGACATAACTTGTAAGTCACTTATAAATAAATAAATATAGGGTAATTCCCTATAAGTAACTCATATCAACTTATATTCCTTCTAAATACATTGATAATTTCACATTCCTCATAGGTACCACTTTTTATACTATATTAGTTTTATTAGTAATTGATTTTTAAAAAAAATGAAAAAAATCACAAAAAATCATAAAAAATCACAAAAAATCATAAAAAATTATAAAAAATCACCAAAAATTATAAAAAATCACAAAAAATGAAAAAAATCACAAACTTTTAAAAAAATTACAAAAAAAAAATATAATTTTTTTTGTCAATATAACACTTTTTATACCGAAAAATCATAAAAAATATAAAAAATCATAAAAAATTATAAAAAATCACAAAAAATTATAAAAATTATAAAAAATCACAAAAATCATAAAAAT
Organism: Primula vulgaris; assembly: GCA_963920805.1. Taxonomy (NCBI): domain Eukaryota; kingdom Viridiplantae; phylum Streptophyta; class Magnoliopsida; order Ericales; family Primulaceae; genus Primula; species Primula vulgaris. Next base: position 25,245,120 of record OY987213.1, read on the forward strand.
CATAAACTTTTTAAAAAATTACAAAAAATATATAATTATTTTTTGTCAATATAACACTTTTTATACCGAAAAGTGATTTTTTTTATACAAAAAAATGGTTTTTCCATGATAAATGTGCCTTTTTTTAATCTAAATGAGCTGAAAGTGCATCTAGTTCAGTCAAAAATACATATAATTCAGTCAAAAGCGTATATAGTTCAATAAAAGTGCATATAATTCAGTTGAAAGTGTATATAGTTAGTCAAAAATGCATAAATTTGAGTCGAAATTGCATTCAATTCAGCTGAAAGTACATATAGTTCCATTGAAAGTGCATACAATTCAGTCGAAAGTAAATATAGTTCAATAAAAGTGGGTATGCATATAGTTCAGGTAAAAGTGCATCTGGTTCAGCTGAAAGTACATCTGGTTCAGCTGAAAGTACATCTGGTTCAGCTTAAAGTGCATCTAATTTAGTGGAAAGCACATATAGTTAAGTCAAAAGTGCATATAGTGTAGTCCAAAATGAATATAGTACAATCGAAAGTGCATATAGTTCTGTTAAAAATGCATCTGATTCAACTAAAAGTGCATCTGGTATAACTGAAAGTGCATATGATTCAGCTCAAAGTGCATATGGTTCAGCTCAAAGTGCATCTCGTTCAATAAAAGTGCATATCGTTCTGTAAAACCTGCATCTGGTTCAACTAAAAGTGCATCTGGTTCAGCTGAAAGTGCATATAGTTCAGCTAAAAGTGCATGTAGTACAGTCAAAAGTGCTAAAGTTCAATAAAACTGATTTTTTTGTGATTTTTTTTCATTTTTTATAATTTTATGTTATTTTTTTTCTTTTTTTTTTAATATTTTGTGATTTTTTTCATTTTTTTCATCTTTTATAATTTTTTTATTTTTTTTTTAAATTTTGTATTTTTTATGATTTTTTGTGATTTTTTTTCATTTATTTTGAGATTTTTTGCATTTTATATAATTTTATGTGTTTTTTTCTATTTTTTATGAAATATGTGTATGACGTTTTGGTAAATAAAGTAAATAATTAAAAAGTTGTAACTATAGAGAATATGAAATTATGGAGGTAACTAAGAGTAATATAATTTTAAAAGTGCTAACTATTGGGCATTATTTGATAAATATACTATGTTGATGTCAAACATTATACTACAATTGTTTGAATTAAGTTTTTGTCTTTCAAATATGTAAGATTGAAGAATTATGAGTCAACGGCTGACGTATGTGTAATTAGGTGGATTAGCCGGTCAAAGAAAATACAGTAGTTGGCAATAGGTCAAAATAAACCGTATGAATTTCAGCTATGTGTAGAGGATTCTAAGATTTCTAGGCCGATGAGCGTCAAATGTTAAATTAGGAGGATTGAGCGGGTTAGCAAGAGCATGAGAGGGCAAATGCAATCTAAGTAGATTCTTTTGGAAAAAAAATATGGTAAAAGCAAGCCTCATTCAGTTCATACTAGCCATTCTTCAAGTATCAATGGATTCAAAAACAAATATGTTTTATTTTATTCAAAAATTGGATTTTTCGGTGTCTAAAAGCAAGCTGCAAAACGCTATTGTGTTTTTTTCAAAAGATTAAAATAAAAACTTTCGTAATTAACTGGGCAAGCCTAGAGATAATTATGTAGTAAGCGGGTCCCTAAAAGCCGAACTACCGATTTTAGGCCACATTGGATAAAAGTGATAAATAAATCAAGTATGAATTACTCGATAACTTGTTAGTAAAAGGAAAAAATTAACAACTCATCAACCAATAATCTTCATATGTAAAAATGGATAACTATAAATAAAAAACATACGGTCACTAGATGACTCATCTTGTTTTGTAGATCATGATTATTTTTCATCGGATGGATATGGTGCATTATCATATTTTGGGCCTAAAAAAAACACTATAGGGTCGCTAGAGTACACATGGTAAAAAAAAAATGATGACAAAGGTGAAGATGAGCATGATATAAAAAATGAATCTATGAAATAATTTTGTTTCTTTTTAGGCATTTAGAGGATTTGCTTAAGTCTTAGATGAGTTGTTGATGTTTTTCAGCTTTTTTCCCTTTTTGCAGTCTATCTTGATCTTAGTTTTTATCAGCAGTTTGTTTTTGTTATATTTTAAGCTAGCCATGAAAGCTTTTTACTTGGTATGGACTTGTTTTTATTTCAATAAAGTTTGACACCTGTTTAAAAAAAATACGGGTTGCTATTTTATAATTTCAAATAATAAAAATGCACCATACTCATATACACAACATTGTGCTTATGTCATTCTCGAAAGTAAACCATCGTATATGAAAGGGACAACTTGACGAGAGCTTTATATTAACTTTTGTCGAATTTAATCATGAGGATTTTGTCAGGATGCCTTGGTAATTGATTATTAAGTTTCAAATTTGAGGATTATGAAAAAACCTTAATCGAAACTATTTTTATTATGTTTGGTCTGGTTTGTATTGAAATTATGAGTGGTTTGGTTTAAATTCAAATAATACAAACCGTTAAATAACGGATTGGATTATGATGGAGCCTAATCTGTTCCAATTTGAATCGTTTACACTCCTAGGTGTGGTCCATACAAATTCCGCAACTAATAGGAAGTTAAAATATTGATGCACGCGGACCTTTTTCCAAATACTCAAACTTCCATTAAATTAAAGTTTATAGAAGAATTTGAGAATGATTTGAACACATGTTTACCTCTTATCTGTTTTATTATTTAAACAAAAAACAATCATCGTGGGATGAGTTACACGGAATTTACAATAGCAATACTTTTTTCTTGTGCTTTATGTTTTCTGCTTTTCCTTTGTTATGATCAAGGTGGTTTAATTACCTTTTTTATTGCAATGTTGCATATGTTCTATATTTTATTTTTGTGTTATGATTTGATTCAGTTAGATCCTTCTCAACTGTATATTTAAATTGTCTATACATGTATAGAATATGAATTAAACTGCTCAAAATCCTATTTTCACTCATCTCTATCTCTATTTATTTGGGTAAATTTGGATATCTCTACATTTTCTATTTACATGTGAAGACTAAATATAGAAATATCTACAATTTTTTTTCCAACGCAAGTTGGATATAAAAACAAAAAATTGTTCTTTTTCACTTCATTCTTTCTTTTAAGTTTCTCTCTCTAAAAAACGCATTTTAGTAAAAATTGTTAATTTGTTTTCATCTTTAAAGATCACGGTTTTTTTTTATTATGCGTTTTCATATTGTATTTTTGTGATGAACTTAAAACAAAAACACTTATTCTTTGATTTTTATTAAAATGTTTATATTTTAAATAGTATAAAAAACCAAATGTTGTTATATCAATGATAAAAAAATGTCAAAAAAAAGTTTTTTTTTATCTATATAAATTTTTTTATATAACATTATTTTTTAAATTAAAATATATTATCACATAACATGTAAGTCTATAGTTTAAAAATAAAAGTTTATAAAGGTTTTAATTTGCAGTTTTCATAAACATTCGTTCCACGCAAATGGGAGAACAGTGACACCAGAAAATAGAAATCTCTTCTCGAAGCTACCAACACTGTAGAGAGAGAGAGAGAGATGGCGAGTCTCATCCGATCCCTCAACCGCACCCTCCGAACAGCCCCTCCGTCGATATTCCTCCGCCGCCTCTCCACGTCACCACCTTCGTCGTCGAAGCTTGGTCCGGCGACGATATCCTCCGGCGCCGCCGAACTCATCGACGAAGACTTCTTCTACGACGACTATAACGGCGTCGTATCTCCCCCCGTAGCTGATGACGTCATGCCCTCCCTCCTCTTGCCACGTGTCGTCATTTACGACGGGGTTTGCCACCTCTGCCACCGCGGTACTCTCTCTCTCTCTCTCTATATATATATATATATATATATATGTATATGTATATAACTCTCTCTCTATATATACATATTAATAAGTACACTCCATTATTTATTACTATTTTATAGCTCACATATATTCAACAACCATTACGCTTAAATAATACTTAAATGAATATGTGTGTGTATATAAATGTGTATTTATATCCTCTGTGGGTTCGTCCACAAAAATGGACGACTTTTCCGTTTTAAATTTTTGAGTTCCTTTCTTACCCCAAATTAATGAGTATTTTGTATGTTATTGCTGAATTTGTGCATTTTGATGTTTTTGTACTTTGTGGATAAACGATTATTATCGATGTCCTTTATTTAGCAAAATCACATGTTCTCAATACTCTATACTGTCTGTGATTGCTGAATTTGTGTCGATTTTGATGTTTTCTCAAAGTTTTAACTGAAATGCGTCGATGTTGGTTGATCAGTTATTTGTGTAATTTTTTTTTATCAGTCTGTTATTGTTTTATAGTTTTGGAAAATGTTATTGTCAATCATATGGAATATTCTAGTGTATTTTGACGTTCTTTCACTTAGCTAATGAATAGTTAGAAATGTCACTTAATTATTTATCGGTCTATTGTTCTGAAGGGGAAATTAGTTGTAAGTGCAATTTGAGCTACTCATTTAGCGATATTTGGTGTATGTTATCATACTAGATTTTGTAATTTGATGGTGCTAGGTTTACTTTGAAGATTGCTTATTATTGTTCACATCAGTCTTGTATTACATGTATGTAGCGACTTTGAGCAAAAGATATTTCTACACCATCCTCAGAGTGAACAATATAAGTTTTCAAAAACCGGTTTTGGAAACAGCGAATTTGACTGAAGCAAATAGGGTAGTTAAAAATTAAATAACTTTGCAAGCATGACGTCGGAAATATGCTTTTAATCATTGTTTTAAAAAACGCGCTATATTGCGCTATATTGTAACTAATAATCACAATCATTTTGTGATTATTAGTTACAATTTTTTATATATATTTAGTTAATTTTTATTAGATGTTCTGAATTTAATGCTATATTTATATATATTCAGGCAAAAAAAAGTACACCGTAAAGCGCTATGTAGCAACGCTATTTGTGCTTTTAGCGTTTTTCTCGAAAAAACGCTACGCTAGCGATAACGCTATTTAAAACATTGCTTTTAATACAAGGTCCACTCTCTATTTTTGCATTTTTGGACAGAAAAGGAACAAAAGGAATGCAGTATGACACGGGTTATTTAACTTTTCTGTTGGAAAGATGTTAAAAAAAATGGATAGTCAGTTCCCATTGGATTTTATAAATTAGTTTAATCTTTTTTAGGGTAGGGAGTTTAATAGGACTAAAAGCAGCATTTGTGTGAAACGGCAAACACTTGTATTGTCATCCGACTGGAATATTTAGGAGTTAAGGTATGAGGTAATGAGATATGCTTGAGAGTCATGTACTATCTCAACATATTCTGACGACCTTTGTTATGTTGAACATTGCCTATTTCCCTCCTTTGATTGAGTTAATTTGCTGAGGTGTTTATTTTTTTAACCTTCGTAGTATAGTGCAATCAGGAATTGCATTAGACTGACATAAGTTTTTGAAAGTAAGATTATCGCGTCCTTCTTTCCTTCCGCATCTCCGTTTACTTGTGACTTTACTTCAGTAATGCCTTGTTAAAAATGCTAAAACTTTTGAAGTTTTTCATGATCAGCTGAAGGACTTTGCATATATCCATTTAGTGTTCATGTTAGTTGTGGGGCTGTTTCTGAAGCTAATTACATTACTGGGGATCTGGCAGGAGACGGTCTCAAAATGATGTTGATCCATCTTTATATCTTAGACGCGGGGCCAAAAAGTTTGTAGATGACCGTAGGATGATATGGTTTTGGAGTGTACTAAACCCATCTGAATCTGTCTAAATCTTGACATATCTACGTAAATAATCTAATGTTATGACAATGTGCGAAGAGAAGAGACACCACCAAATGTGCCTGTATCAGTTCCAAAAAATAGTTATTATTGCAATTTTGAGCCATTTATTGGCTGTTTTCTTTTTAAAATAGTGGAAAGTGTTTGCCAACCACATTATGTACACATAAACAAGGTGTATTTTTCGACTAGTACAACTGTAATCTGCCCGTAGTTAGCCTGGTGGGAGGCGCACTCCCTGTGGTGCGTAACTGCGTATACATCTGGTTACTTTGAAGTCAACTAGGATTTATCTGGGTGCCTTGGTTGTTTTCTATGTTAGTATTTCCCTGCAGATATAGTCGAGGTATGTATCAGCTAGACCGGAGACCCAATTTCTGGAATAGCTAGATAGTGCATGCAGAAAATTATGAAAGCCAACACTAGTCTTGGATTTTTGGTCGATTTTTTATTTTAGTTATATGCACAATATTGTATGAGCATATACGTATTTAGTTTGTTTAAATATTTGATTGCAAATATATGATCAAAGAATTTGTGTTGTTAGCTTGTAATTACATGTTTTTCAGTTTCCCCTCAGGTTATAAAAGTCGAGAATTAAGCTAATAGCATGTAAAGGAGTTTGCTAATGAAATCTGAATTCCTGTAGTCTGCGAGTTAAGCCAAAAATTGTTTTTGTTTCCCTAAAAAGCATTTTGAGTGTGCTATTCACCTAGTCTTAAGGAATCTGGTTAGCTGAAGATTTGATATTATATCAACTCTTCAGCAAGAATGGTACATAAGCATGCTTTCGTAAACAACATAATATTTATGCTCTGTGTTATCAGGTAGAAATGTAACTAATTCGTCAGAAAATATTTAAAGAAGAATAAGGTTGCAACCATCTTTTGTTTCCGTTTGGCTTTGTAATCTTCCTGAACTTTTTTTTTGTAACGGGTTTAAGAGGAATAGCGGCGATTGCACGAACTAATGTTTATACTGAAAGAGTTATGGAACTGGTACACATTAGAGATTCAACCCAATTGGCAAATTGGTCATTCACAAACTTTATATGTTAGAGAGTTTGGTTACTTTTGTACGCTCCTAACCTAATTTGCCCTCATTGTATTGAACTTCTGCTTATTTATCATTGTATTCTCTGTTTCAAAAGTCCCCGCCTTGCTCCGATTAATCCCCGCCTAAGCGCCAGTCCCCGGTCTGGCGCCCCGATTAATCCAGGCGCTTTGATATAGTCAAACCCAGGTCAAACAGGTCAATCTAGTCGGAATTAATGCATTTTTTTTATTAAATCTTTTTAAAATTATTAGTCCAAAAATCATGTTTATAATCAAATCAAGATCTGCGTGTACAATTTGTCTTTGAATGCATATCTATATTTATTTTGGTTTAGGCTGACTGTACATATATACTATTTACATACCTTTTGTTGAATTCTTGATACTATACCGATAAACTAATGATGTATACATGTTTAATTTAGCTTGTTAATTGAATTTACAACCTATATGCCGAATGAAAATCCAAAAAGCCGCACTAAAATGTTAAAATATGGTTTTCCCGCCCAGGTACCTCCCGCTTTTAGTCTGCGTAGCGACTTTTGAAACCATGATTGTATTACAATTTGATATGAAGATTGAGTAAATTTGCAGATCTGTTAAGTTTCAAACTTCTCATTATAGTGCAATTGGGAAATATTGAAGTGTAACAGAAGTATACTTTAAGTAATATCCTTGTTTCTACACGTATTTTTACAGTTCTCGCGTCTTTTTTCATTTTACATTTCAAGGGTTCACCGACTTTGGCTGTTATCATTCCTTGTAACACAGGAATGTAAATTGCCAAGGGATTAAAGTTCCATGGCAATTATGAGCTGAATGATTATTTTCTTTGGATTGTCCATTGAGACAGTTTGAAAATGATTCTGATGAACCTTTATATCTTTAACTCTTGGGCCAATAAATATGTGAATGACCGGAAATGATGATTTCAGAGTGTACATCTACTTTTGAATTGATATCTTTCTTAAATTTTATTTTGTCCTTGCTACCTTTCTGAATAAAATATTGCTTAAGATACTTGATTTTTTGTACTTGTATGCGTCTTGAAATCCATTCTTGGTTAAGTTAATTGCGAAACATAGAGTCTGTAGTTTTCCCTTATTTGTTTTAAATACACTGTAGGGGTGAAGATGGTGATTAAAGCTGATAAAGATAAGAAGATCAAGTTCTGCTGTGTTCAATCCAAAGCTGCTGAACCTTACATGGGTCTCTGTGACGTTGACCGTGAAGATGTTCTTCGCCGATTCTTGTTTATTGAAGGCCCAGGACTATATCACCATGGGTCAACTGGTTAGAACACTTTCTCTTGTCATCTAAGTGAGATAACAACAGTGTCTCACTAATATTAAAATTGACACAATTTGCTTGTACCATCTTAAGGTAGTCGGTATATAAAAGGAAACAAAATCAAGGTTGTTGGGTTGAAATTGCTTTGTGGTTTCGTCAAACAGGCAAAATTTATTTTCTAATAGTTCATTTGGAGATGAAATATAGCAAAAAAGATGTAGTTACTAATAAATTGTGGCACTTGTTGGACATCAATGACATGTGGCAATTACAGTAACCTGTTCTATTTGTATTCCTCAAACACCCACCCGCCTTTGATGTATATGGCCCTTTGTTTGCTTCGTTTTTAAATTTAAAATAATTACTTTTCGGTGGTTCTTGAAAGAATATTGCCATATAATTTGTAGAATTGAACTTGGGACTCGGTTGTTGGTACTATTTTAGTTCCTCGAGAACCATTTGCATCATTTTTATTTTTATTTTGCTTTTTCTCCACCAGCCTTCTTTTTTGTTGATATTTTTTTTAATCTTTCTGCTCTCTATACTGTATTCATACTGTGTCCATGTTTCAGTTCCCTAATTGTGCTTCTACAGGGTGGTAATCATAAAATCGTGCTTAAGTTATTGTTCTCTATAAAATATAAGTATCACTCTGTTTGCTATCTTGATTAATTGTCAGATCATGTGCATTGTTGTTGTCATGGTAGGCTGCTGATAATGTTATTATCCCTATAAGAAAAGCTGATTTATTTTTGTAGTTATTAGTAACTTGACACGAGGTTGGGTGGGTATGGGAAATGAAAAATTATGAAATTTGTTGTGTTTGCTTCTGTTGTGATACTGTGCATGTGTGTGTATGTGCGTTTAAACTTTAGCTTGTTTTGTTCCCTTCTTCTTTCTTCCCGCAATGTTTAGAGTTTTCGTAACTTTGGGTTTCTTTTCCCTCCAGCTGCTCTGAAAGTATTGTCTTACCTACCCCTACCTTACTCTGCATTGAGCTCTCTTCTCATAGTCCCAACACCTCTAAGGGAAGCAGTTTATGACTATGTTGCCAAAAATCGTTACAACTGGTTTGGAAAAGACGACGACTGTTTGGTTCTGAAAGAAAAAGAGTTGCTAGAGCGTTTTATTGATTGGGAAGAGCTTATAGAGCGTGGCGGTCCAGATTTCTGATCGGTTCTTGTATTTCAGTCACATTATTTGAAGGTTTAGGTACAAATGACTTGGCTGCTTAATGTAGATTTAGAAAGAGCATATTTTACTTTTCCTCATTATACTATTACTCCTGTCCCATTTCACCACTTTTATCAGTCGATTCCAACTCCTTAAATACGGATCTATTTCTACTTGCGGTTAAAATCTCGGACTACGGTGGAGGAAAAATGTACTTACTCTATATGAAAGAGTTCTGAATAGTTGGTTTATGAAAGCCATTAGATGGCTGGCCTGTTTTGTATTTGAGCTGCGTGAAGAAGAAACCTTAAACGATGAAATGAAACATATCTTTGTCCATCCGAGACATATCTTTTGGTCATAAATACTCATAGTTGTGGCGGGTTTATCATCTATCTACTTATCAAAATATGTGTGCTTGTTGTCTAACATTCTATACCTGTTTGATACTTCTTTATGTAGTAGTACATTTTTTGGCCTGTTTTATTATTAAGGAAATTCATTGTTGCACAAAAGGAATATTAATAGCCAAATATTGCTGTGGGATCGTCTAGCAAGCTTAGATGAGCTGTTTACTCACGAGTGCAATAATTTATGCTCGTGCTTGTCTTGTCTAAGACTAAAAATAACCGACTCACTTGTAGTGGTATTTGTAGTATTTAATATCAGTACGAGATGTATCAGCCTACATGTCAAACCTAATTGGCAATTTGGCATAATACTTGAAAAGCGGTATAAACAGTTGTGTGACAATGTTGACACAACTTGTGTGTAAATCGAAACACTTGATTACTTGATAGCTGTGAGTTCCCAATGGCGTTTCCTGTACAAAACTTGTATCACTTAAGCTGATGAACACCACATTTTAGGTGTTATGCCTGATATGGTTTTGTTTAATTTTTCCTACTTTACTTTTCTTCCTAAGTATACATCAAGAATACAAGCTGAATACTAGGCAACTACACTATCATCTAAACCTCAAAAAGAGTTTATGAGATCATCGTATGAGTTTATGGACAAAAAGTTTAGTAGTACAACTTATTGAAGTAGTTGCCACTTGATTACTATGTAATGTCAAATAGTATTAGGATGAGATAAGTATACCTAGAAGATAAGAGTACTAAACTGGAATTACTTGAGTACATATTAGTGTCGGACAAGGTGTGTTAAACTATATTCTTTTTATAGTTGACCAAACACTACATTGTTTTTTTTGTAAATCATTATTTTTTTTTTCATTTTTTTTTTATAATCACCGATTCTTTTAATTTATAACTTGAAACTAAAAAACAATTTAAAAAAAAAAGGTAAATGTTTATATGTTTTTTGAATTATATCTCTTTAAAAGGCCAAATAATGCCAAATAAACAATTAAATTGCCAAAATGTTATAAAAACATGAAAATCATTTTTTTTTAGAAGTAATGCTAACAAAATGATGAAATCATTGACTTTAAAGAATATTTTTACAATCTTTTTAACATTTATTAGTGGAAACAAGGTATAATTAAGATAACTATACAAAAAAATTATAGTCGGGCTCCTCTGTTGCATTAGTGTCTTGGGTGCTGATATGTTATCCGTTGTGTTGTTTTTCCCTAAGGAGATCACAAGATTACAAGTTATAGATGCCATAGGCCAGATAACACATTCTAGTATATACCACTATAAACATAAAGAGTAACGTCAATTAGACAAAATTCCAAATTGGCAAATCATTTGTTTTGAATTAACTTGCCTGCAAACCACAATCAACCGCTATATATATGTGTAGCTTCAAACTTAGGAATAACATATACAAAAAGAAATCAACTTGTTAGCCCATTAAACCAGACAACAATATTTTCATTTCAAGGAGTTCATAAGGCTATGGCTTTTCCATTCTCAGCTATTAAATTTGCTGCAGTTTTTGCACTTTTTGTGATGGCTGTGAGGGCATACGAGGATATGTCGAATATGCCGAATATGCCGTATATGCCCGGTATGGCCCCTGCTCCGGCTGTTTCTCATGGTGCAATCAACTCTTTGCCATCAGCTGTGTTTGGTTTCATTATTTTGGCTGTGTCACTCTTTAATCTTAACAAAATGTTCTGAGAACTTTTTGTTGTTGTTTTCATGTCGAGTCTCTTCCTTTGGTGTGTTTCGTTTAGCTGTTTTTTTTTTTACTGTTTTCGTGTATTTTATGAGAGTTTATGTGTCGATCATTTTTCTATTTAAATAAATAAATAACGCAATGGGAAGATCAGTCTTTGTTTTCATATTATTTATTAATAAGATGTGGCAATTTCTGTTTTCATCAACTATGCCAGCAAAAAAGGGGTTGAAATATTCGAAAATCAGTATTCCGTTTGCCAAATGCAATTGGAGCTAACTTGAACCATTAATGTTAGTGTAGAAAGGACTCGAGAAGAATTGCTAGTGTTAAGTCTGCAACTGTATGTTAATAAGAAGCGAATTTTATCCCGCAACGGTTCCAGAGAAAGAAAGGACCTTGTAAGAAAGCCCATATCAATAAGTTCGTAGAGCAAGCATCCTTAAGAGTAATACGAAAATATCGGTCACCAAATTTTTGTCCCCGCAAGTCGATGTTTTGTAGGTTACAACAGTTTTGGGATAGAGTGAACACAAATACGCATCCCCATACATTTTTCTTACTACAAATTTTGTAGTAATAGAATAACAACAAATTTTAGTACTACACCGTTGATAAATCTAGCGACACTCACTTTATACTTTGTAGTGTTTGTTCCTAGAAGTTCGAAGAAAATGTCATTTCTCTGAAATATTAGCCTAAAGTTAAAAAAAGCACAAAAGTTATTATAACTATATTAGCGCAACAGAATAAAACAAAACAAAAAATTAACGCAACAATCAGGATTCAGGAACTAATTTTAGGAGCGACTCAATAGTAGCGTTTGCATCCTTTACATCTCCTGAGTCAGCCAATCGTTTGTCCTCTCTGTCTCCAAAAGGCCGTAGATAAAACTATCCCTGTTAAAGCCATAAAACGGAGTATCTCCTACTAAGACCCAAAATTATAATATGCGCCATGCTTGATTTCATCAAAATTTAGACACTGATGGACCTCAAAATTTGACGGGACTTGGTCCTAGTAGATTTACTTGCAACATATTATAAGCTTCATTGATTTATGTAAGTGTTAGATTTTGTCTCTATGTTAGAGAAAGGAGAAGCTTTGGTCCCAATCATAGCTTTGTTCTACTGCTAATTAAACAATCTAATGTGCACATAAAGAACTGTTTAATTGCAACTTTTATGCAAATACGTTGGAGTTTTAGGATGTAGTGAAAAGCTATTCAAGTCAAACGTGATATAAAAGTTTAGGTCTTGACTTTATGAACAATTCGCACCTCAACTTTGAAACACAAAAGCAAAAGAACTGAGCTTAAGCAAGGCTAAAATATCTCTTAGTGTATATGGAATTATGGATACTGGATACACATCATCATCATTTAGCCCCCAAAAACTCATCCCCAAAATCCTTACCCTGATCGCATTATCTCCGACACAAGACAATTTATGTTTGAATCGCGTTATAGTTTTGAAATTTATATTTCGTATAGATTAAATTTTTAGTTAAGTGTAATGACTAGGTGTAACACTACTCTAGATTTATATTGATTTAATAGCTATTTAGGGATGAGACCACGAGTTTAGGAGGTTAGTTCTAATTAAAGGCTAGATAAGAAGGGTTAATACAGATTGCTCTTCTGATGGTTCTTATTCTTCTACGTTCATAACCAACCAACACCATTTTTTTCAAAGTAAAATCAAGTCCACAAAGGAACAGCAAAACAACCCTCTCCCATTCTCTCTTTCCCTTGGCAATTAATTTTTTTTCCATTATAAGGGAAGAGAAGTACTAGCAAAAAAAAATGTCTGACGGAAATCCATTTGCGGATCCACCCAAGAATGCAAAGCCCGAAAGTGGCAAACCAGGCTTGTACGAGAAGAAGAATCTCTCGAGAAAGGTGAGCGAGAATTTCGAAAAAACCAAAGTTGCAACGACTACTGGGATGAAAAAGATGGCGAATGGGGTCAAAGAAGGAGCCTCGGCTAGTGCTTATTGGATGAAGCTCAAGTACAACTCTATCAAGAACCAGAGGAAATGAAGGAGAGAAATCGTTGTTCATACAAAAAACATGAATACACAATTGACATATATAATATCGTGTGGGAACATAAGCCCCGTGATTCTATCAAGAGTTATGTGTGTGTTTTATGTATGCATAGTGAAATAAAGCGTACTTTTACGAAGTTATGAACCTATTGTTTGTTGTAATTCTTTAATTTGGTGCGTATCTTTTTGATTCAAAACTACATATTCATATACATGCACAATATATGTATAAATCTATGAGATTGGGGTATATGTTGTCTATTAAAGGCGTCGTTTACTACAGTTGCTGTCTTTTCAATGTTTCCAATTTTGTTGAAATGTAATTTTGATAAGATATGATCGTAGAAACAGGAGTGTTACACGTAATTTCCGGACATGATTTCCTGAAGTCATGAGAAACAGTATCCGTATCAGAATCGATGAACTCCTTTCTTAATACAGTTTGCATTAATGTATTATGTATAGGCAGTCGAGGCCTTTTTCTGGAAGAAAAAAAGACTCCAGATAATGTAAGATGCAGTTCTGCTTCTCTATTTCGAGGAATGGTCCCGAATCCATTTACAGGCGGCTGAATCAAGATTAGCACACAAACTCTGCGTATAAAGATTAATTGTAAACTATGTGACTGTGACGACCCAGATTTCCAGAAAGGGATTTCTATGGTGCGGTGTTGTGCGTCAGTCACACATCGCCCAGATATGAGAGTACTCGTGTGGTATATGAACTTAAAGATCCATTTCCTATCAAAAAGGTCTTTTAAAGCCGTGCGGCACAATAGCGAGGACTAAACTCCACAGTTAAGCGTGTTTAGCTTGGAGTAGTAGCAAGATGGGTGACCCCCCCTGTTAAGTTGTGCCAAAGCGTACAATATTGTTGATACGGCGCGTGGCGGTTCGGTCCGTGGGGCCGGGTCGTTACAGATGGTATCAGAGTCTCTATCTGACCGAAAATATGAGGACTAGTACGTGTGTGTGGGCCCCTGAAGGACGACGTGCCCGGCGAGGACGACGTGCCTAAATGGAGAGTGATTGTGACGACCCAGATTTCCAGGAAGAAATTTCTGTGGTGCGGTATTCTGCGTCAGTCCCACATCGTTAAGATATGAGAGTACTCGTGTGATATATGAGTTTAAAGATCAATTTTCTATCAACACGACCTTTTAAAGTCGTGCGGCACAATAGCAAAGACGGAACTCCACAGTTAAGCGTATTTAGCTTGGAATAGTAGCAGGATGGGTGACCCCCCTGAAAAGTTGTGTCAAAGCGGACAATATTGTTGATACGGACGTGACGGTTCGGTTCGTAGGGTCGGGTCGTTACAGACCATTACTCCACATATATAAACTCTTCTATGTGTTTAAAATTTAAAAATCATTATTTATATCATTATACGTCATACTTTCAAGTTTCAATATTAGAGGCCTAATACAGTTTTGAAAATTGAATTTTACTAACTAGCTACACATATATACGTATATATGTGTAGCTAGAAGGTGATTACAAAATAAAAATAAAAATACCTGAACTGGAACTAGAAGGTGAGTAATTAGATTTATAATAATAAATAATTGATTTCGGATAAAGACTAATGTTATTGTAAAAAAAAAGGAATTTATTATTTTTGCTTTATTATAGTATTTAATGTAGTAGTTGGTCAACTAAATTGACATATGATCACTTAATAATATTAACTTTATTATTAATATAACAAGAATAATGTTAACTAAATTAAGTTTAATGAGTTATTTAATGATATAATAAACTAAAGTAAAACTAGGTAACAATTTGACATAATATCAGGCCTCTTACTTGTAAACAAACAAACAAACAAACAAACAAAGTGGTAAAAAACTACAATAGAAAGAAACACAATTAAATCCCGCCATGACTACACACTCCCTTATCTCTCCTCTCTTCTTCCCCTCCACCTTAAAACCCTTCACCAAAACCCTAACCCACAAAAACCCACCTTTTATTTTTCTCTTCACACCCCTCAACTCTCGCCTATTTCTCAATCTGCCCCTACAAATCCAATCTTCACCATTCTCAACCCAAAACAACATTCTCAACGGCGATGATGACGACGACGACGATGACGACGAGGCCGCTGAAGAATACGAAGTCGTTTTATCGGACACCGATGATGACGTGGCGGAGGAAAGTGATGACGTAGCATCGGAGGAGGAGGGTGGTGGTGGTGGTGACGTTGCGGGGTTTGAGGAGATGAAGTGGCAGAGGGTGGAGAGGGTGATACGAGACGTGAAGGAGTTTGGGGACGGGATTATTGACGACGATGAGCTTGCTTCTGTTTACGATTTTCGTATCGATAAGTTTCAGGTTCCTTTTTATTGTTTTTGTTTGACATATTTTAGCTTGTTGTGTTTTTTTTTTTAATGATAGGGTGTAGTTTTGCTTTGTTGATCGGTTTAAGATCCGTATTGATAAGTTTCAGGTTCTTTCGCTCTCTTTTTATTGTTTTTGTCTGACAGATTTTGCTTGTTATGTTTTATTATGTTTGTAACGATGGAGTGTAGTTTTTGCTTGGTTGATCGGTTTAAAATGCGAGTGTTTTGGGGTCTTATTGCTTGGAAGTGTTGTTGTTTTAAGTTGCCGGGAAACCGAAACGTGTAGAAAATGTGAAAAAGAAATTCTAGAATTTACACGTGAAATAATGAGAAGCGGGAAACGAGATATTTGAAAGGGGAAACGTGTAAAAAATGAAAAAGATTCTGAAATTTACTCGTGAAGTAATGAGAAATGGGAAAAAGAAGCCGGAATCGGGAATTTTGTAGGGAAAACAAGTAAAAAATGAAAAAGTTTGTGAAATTTTCACTTGAAATAGTGAGAAATGGGAAACATGCAAAAAAAAAATAATTAGAAAAAAAAGATTGAGGAGATGAAGTGGCAGAGGGTAGAGAGGGTTATAAGGGATGTGAAGGAGTTTGGTGAAGGGATTATCGATGACGATGAGCTTGCTTCTGTTTATGATTTTCATATCGATAAGTTTCAGGTTCTTTTAATGATGAAACCCTTTTTTATTGTTTTTGTTTGACAGAATTTGGCTTGTTATGTTTTAGCATTTTTTAATGATGGACTGTAGTTTTTGCTTGGTTGATCGGTTTAAAATCCGTATTGAAAAGTTTCAGTTCTTTTCGCCCCTTTTTATTGTTTTTGTTTTGCTGATTTTGGCTTGTTATGTTTTTTATTTTTTTAATGATGGAGTGTAGTTTTTGCTTGGTTGGTCGGTTTAAAATCCGTATTGATAAGTTTCTGGTTCTTTTTACCCCTTTTATTGTTTTTGTTATACTGATTTTGGCTTGTTATGTTTTTTCTTTTTTGTAATGATGGAGTGTATTTTTTGCTTGGTTGGTCGGTTTAAAATGCGAGGTTTTTGGGGGTTTTATTGCTTGGAAATGTTGTTATTTTAAGTTGCTGGGGAAACTGAATGTGTAGAAAATGTAAAAAACTAATTCTGAAATTTACATGTGAAATTATGAGAAGAGGGAAACAAGATGTTTGAAGGGGAAAACGTGTAAGAAATGAAAAAATATTCTAAAATTTACTCGTGAAGTAATGAGAAAAAGAAGCAGGAATTTTGAAGGGAAAACGAGTAAAAATTGAAAAAAGATTGTGAAATTTCCACATGAAATAGTGAGAAATGGGAAAGGAGAAGTGGGGAAAAGTGATATTTGAAAGGGAAACGTGTAAAAAGTGAAAAAGATTCTAAAAATTTCACGTGAAATAATGAGAAATTGGAAAGGAGAAGGGATTTTTGAAGTGGAAACGAGTTTCGCAGTAACAATGGTTTTTCTTCGTCCAACTCACCGCTAGAACCCTGAATCTATGGATTTACTGCAGTTTTAAAGTGTAGCTTATATGTCCCCCCCCCGCCCCCCCCCCCCCCCCCCCCCCCCCCCCCCCCCCCCCCCCCCCTACTAATTGCAATGCTTTTATGGCTGAGAGGATTAGGAGAGTTGTGAGAGAGTTTGGGGATGGGATGGGCAGACATAATGCTTATATGTTAATGATTTCCGAATCGATAGGGTTTAGGTGTTGTTTATGTAATTTTATGTTAATCAATTGAGTATCGCTTGTTATGTTTTCTTATGGAGTATGATACACTGCAGTTTGGGTTACAATATTGCTTGGAACTGTTCAGCTTCATCCCACTCAGTAGAACTCTAGTTTGAAATGATTGTGTCAAGAAAGAGAGAGTCTAATTGCATCTTCGATTTGTAGCTTTAGTATTTTATATTTTATGATAAACTGCATTTGATTTGGGTGGTCTTTGTTAAAATGCTAGTTGTTCTGTTATATTGCTTGAAAGTGCATATTTCTGAAACTGGAATTTATAAGTTCAGCTTCATCCTACTGGGTACTCAGCAGAAATCCTAAACCTATGGATGTGTTGAGAAAAAGAGTATTTTTCCCTTGCACTTAACATATTCTATTGCAGCTCTAAGTTGTAACTAATTATTTTTTATTTTTTATGATAGACTGCAGTTTATTGGGTTGGCTAGTTTGAAATATCAGTTTTTAGGTTTAATTGCTAAAGTGTAATTCTATTTAAATTGGTTTAAGCGTAGCTTGATCCTACTCTGTAGAACTCTAAACCTTTAAGTTTGTTTCCTTTTATATTTTTCAAAGGTTTTATGGCAGCTTTAAATTGTAGCTTACTGCTTAGTATGTTTTTTTTTAATATTCAATGGCAGGTTATGGGTTGGTTAGTTTAGAATAGGTGTTTTTAGGTTTTATTTCTTCGAAGTATTTAAATTAGAATTTGAGTAGGCTCAAACGTTTATATTAATTGAAATGCAATAAGTTTACCCGCCTGAGGTTGTTAGTTTGAAAGGGGAGTATCTAGGTTTTATTGCTTGAATGTGCATTTTAAAAAAATAAAATCTGATAGTAGATTATTATGTTTCCTTATGATAAGCAGTTTATTTGGCTGGTCTGTTTGAAATGCAGTTTATTTGGTATTTATATTTAGTGGGACGTCATAACCATAATATTGAAATGATTAATTTTTGCTGCTGACCTCCTGTACTCAATAGTCACCTAACTTTTTTTAGAACACTTTCGTTTCATTTTGAAGCTATATTTCTTTCACTTTTTTCTTTACAAAATATTACTCCTGGCAACTATCGTAACTCAAGTTTCATTTGAGTTTCACTTAATTGTTAAGAGTTACCTCAAAGTATCCTTAAATGCTAAAGAACTTCCCCAAATGTTTCCTTTGGAGCATTCAAGAGTGCTGTACCAGCTTCTTTAACACGCTCCCCAATAAAGAGTGTTTTCTGCTACTGTTCTTGAAAGAATGAAGACTAGATTCTGGACTAGTTAGTCCCACGTTTGGGGTGGATTTAGTAAGGATAAGCTGTTAGCCGTAAAGCTCAATCCAGAGAAGAAAACACAACACAACAAGTGACAATTGTATGTGTCGTACACTATCATGTAAAGTAAATTTTCCTTAGGTTTACATGGAAAAAAGAAAAAAAAAATAGCCATCAAAATTCATTTACTATTTGAGAATATTACTCGCAATTAGAAGAATGGGGTTTCAAGATTATCACGACTTTTGCTTTTTTACCTCTAGAAAAATCCTAGTTGTGCCACTTTCCAGTAATGGATGGGTATTGTAAGTTTGTTGAACATTGCATTACAATTGTTCAGATGTAGATGACTTGATTGTTTGCTTGCACAAGTTGGCATTTCCGCTCATTGCATCGGATTGCTAAACATTCTTACAGTAACGTACACAAATACTTATGCCATAATGTCTGGTATGTCGGTGAAAATCGGTTGATTGAATCTTTGTTGCGCAAGGATCAATCTACTCAAATATTTGATTCTGAAATTAGTTATATTGATGACTATCTCCCTCATTTTGGCTTCTTGCTCTGACTTTGTATAATGAGTTACTTGTTCAAAAAAATATATCATATCTGTTTCTCCTATTTTAAGCCATTTTAATATTTTATAGATTTTATCCAAAACGACGATTAGTGTAACTACAAGGGATGCTTTAAAAAATGGATTATGATGTTTTATGGATTTATGACCTATCAATGTTTAAACTTGAATTGATTGATTAAGTTGTGTTAATATTTTCTAGTTAATAATTCGACGTGAAATCCACTTTTTCCTTTCTCAAATGCCGACAAGCTCAATTTTTTTCAGCGAGAGGCAATTCAAGCATTTCTACGTGGTTCGTCGGTTGTAGTGTCTGCACCAACGAGCAGCGGCAAGACGTTGATCGCTGAAGCGGCATCAGTTGCAACAGTGGCTAGAGGGAGAAGAATATTTTACACTACTCCTCTCAAGGCATTGTCAAATCAGAAGTTCCGCGAGTTTCGGTATTTAGTTTATGTACATATGCACCCTCAGCAAAAATATTCTTAAAATTGTACCGCACGTAAATATTGTGACTTTATTTTGGCTGTATTGCTGTGTAAATAGTGTATGCTTTACTTTTTACTTGTAGTGAAGCATTTGGTGGTGATAATGTTGGTCTTCTTACTGGAGATTCAGCTATAAACAGAGATGCACAAGTTCTAATCATGACTACTGAGATTCTACGCAACATGTTGTATCAGAGGCGAGTTAATTTTTTCTAGTGTCATATTGATTATGCCCTAGGCATATCTTACATGATATGCTTGAGGTGGTGTAGCCACTTTTTGTTTTACATTTATATTTTGTCAAAAAGCTAAAAAACCACAAGTTTTATATTTAACTTCATAAAAGACTACACGTCAATAGCACAAAGATGCTAATAATCAGTGTACATAATTTTGTAAAACGTTGATTTTTGTTGAGCGAAACTCTCTCTCTCTCTCTCGCTCTCTATGTATAGTTATTCATTGTTCCATTTCAGGACAATCTTCTCATTATAGATAGTTTTGCAGTTGTTCGTAAAATCTCATAAATAGTGTCTTCAACTGGATTCCAATTTTATTAAATGTTACTCAAAAGCACAGACTTATTATTAGTGTTGAATGGTTGCTGATTCTTTTTGCTGCAGAGTAGGGTCGGCATTAGCAGACAGTGGGCTCTTTCATGTTGATGTTATTGTATTGGATGAAGTGCATTATCTCAGCGATATATCTCGGGGTACAGTGTGGGAAGAGATTGTGCGTAATTTCTTTCTGCTTAGTTTTGCAATTTATGTCCAACAGTTATTCATTTACCAAGCGTAATCACTGTCGTGTTTTATTTTCCAGGTTATTTATTGTCCAAAAGAAGTTCAACTCATATGTTTGTCTGCAACAGTTGCTAATCCAGATGAATTAGCTGGCTGGATTGGTCAGGTACAGTGTTTTTTCCTGAATTCCTTCTCAAAAAGTGCCTTACACCGCTTCAAGGTTGTCTTATTTTTAAAAGCTGTGATTATTATGGATTAAATAGACTTAAATCGACTTTGCGAGCTGTTATTTTACAAACTGTTATGTTATAAAGGGGTGAATATATTATTAATATACATTTTACAAACTGCTATATACATATATTTTACGTATGAGAAGACATCTTATTCATGAGAGGTCGACTTAATTAACAGTTTCTGAATTGTTTTTTGCACATCGACTTAAGTCGACCTCTTATCTCCATTTGGTTAGTTTTCACTCGATAGTCGCTTTACATGTCTCTTTTTCTTTTCATTTTCTGCAATTAGGATCCTTTGACTTAGCTAAATACGATTTTAGATATTTGAATGATTGGTACTGTGGGTGAAATCTCTTTGTTTTCTTGTTAGTCACATCTCTTTAAATCCTCTTTGTTTGCTAGAAAATGACAAATAATTGATGTTTTTTTATAATGGCTGTTCTAGATCCATGGTAAAACTGAGCTGGTGATATCATCCAAGCGTCCGGTTCCGCTGACTTGGCACTTTTCCACAAAGACATCATTGTATCATCTTCTTGATCCGAAGGGTGAAAGCATGAATAGGTACTTTTTATGTACTGCTTCATTTTGTTTTCTTGAAATGATTTAAAGCGTATGAACTAAGTCTATGAGTTCTGGATTTAGTTGTCCGTGTAAGTGTTTAGATCTTTGTCCTTTGATTACATCATGTACTTTTTGCCAGTGCATTTTTCCGTGCTCTCTTTTTTAATTGCTTTAGCCTGATAAAAGATATTGAACATTTAACTGTTTCAGAACATTTCATTCTAGTCCGAAACTACTCGTCTTTAGATGAAGAAATCCACTCAAAGCATCTGAAACTTTACATTTCTTAGTCCTACTGTTTGATCAACACATTTTAGTTTTTCTTTGATGCTGTGACAAAAAGGGTATCAATTTTCGCTGTTTACCATTTATTCTAATGCAATTTTTATTTTTTTGATTTATAATCTTGCATAGCTCTTCATATTTCATTGTCTCTTCGTACCCCAAAGAGTGCAATTTTTTTTGCTATAGATGGCTCAAAAGTGTTTCTTAATATAGGAAATTGGCACTTAATTATATGGGAGTTCAGCAATCCGGTTCAAAACTAGAAAAAGATGAGGGGTCTAGAAGAAGGTTTCCAAAAAGACGTGGTAGAGACACAAGATACAATAGCTTTGATGTGGATGAGCTCACTTTATCCAAACATGATATAAACACCATTCGCCGTTCACAAGTATGAATTTGTAGATAGTCTGTTCCCCATTTGGCATTTACACATACTGACATATTACATTAAGTAATGCTCCCAAAAGTCTTCCCCCTGACATGGCAGTATATGTGGACCTATCCTGTAATTGCTGTTTTTTAAATATTGAAAATAATGAAGATACAGTGGTCCACATTTGCATCCATGTTAGCGTTTGCGAATTTTGGGTTAGATATTTTGGTAATGAAAGCGTTTTTGTCTCAAAGCAGGGTTGTTTCCGGTTTTATATAGTAACTGACTAACATACGTTACATACCTTCATATCTTGGTTTTGTACCCTATCCTTCAAAAGATAGCAATTACTTATTGTAGCAATGCATTTCTCGTCTATTTAGCATACTTATTGTTTCAAATAGAGAAAAGTGATAGTTTGGTGTATTAATAAGTTATGAAAACCATTTATTAATACATCATTATATCGTATTTTTTTGACTTTGGAGTTTGGACACTAATCTATTACATAGGTTGGGTTTTTCTTTCCATATGTACTATGTAGTGTATTAGTGGAAGTTTAAGATAGGCTGGTTTAATAATTACAATTTTTGTTATGTTTGCTCATAAAATGGAAGTAGTCAGTAGTGTGATAAGTTGGTGTACAAGAATGTAATTATACCTCCATATTAGGACGCTAAAGGTTTTTTTCTTATGACTTTTCAGGTCCCTCAAGTAATAGATACACTGAGGCACCTTTATACGAGGAGTATGTTACCAGCTGTTTGGTTTATATTTAGTAGAAAAGGATGTGATGCAGCTGTACAATATGTTGAAGATTGCAAACTTTTAGATGAGTGTGAAGTGATTGAGGTTGAATTAGCGTTAAAAAAGTTCCGTCTTCAATATCCAGATGCTGTGAGAGAATTGTCGGTGAAAGGTCTTCTACGAGGAGTTGCTGCTCATCATGCTGGTTGTTTACCCCTTTGGAAGTCTTTTGTGGAAGATTTGTTTCAGCGTGGACTTGTTAAGGTAGCCTTTTTTTGTACATACATCAACACGTGACCTTAATAAAATTCAAGGAAAAACTAACATCTGTATTCTCAAATTAGGTTTACTTGCAAGTAAGGTAAGTAACTAGACTTTTACTTATCAGCGCACATGCCAACTGAGTATAAAAGAAAATTTATTTGCTCATTTACTTACTATAGAAAGAAATTACACTACTCTAGTTGAGTGAAAATATTTTTACCCCTAGTTGTTGAACTCATCCATCTTAAATTTTCTATATATTTTCAAATTAAATAACCAGAAAAGCTAGCTTTTAAGCTGATCAATCAAATTTGGCATATAAGAAAAAAGGTAGCCAAGCTTAAGAGATTCAACCAAATAAGGGGTAACTAACTACCGAACGAATGCTATTAGTTGCTTTTTTATTTACTGTTATAATTTTTATATGTAATACGTAAATATATCTAACCTTTACCTTTTTTCTAATGAGTTGAAATAAACATTGAAGTGACCTGCAAAATGAACTTATAAGAAAACTTGAAATGTCGCAATTAAACTTACAAGTAAAGATTTACGCACTAAGACTCTTACAAGCCCGGATGAACCTTAATGTTTTTTTTTCTTTGTTATACTTTTCGTTTGGATTATTGTTAAGGTTGTTTTTGCATTGGAAACTCTTTCTGCTGGTGTCAAACTACCAACTATAAAGTACCTGACATTTGGTTGGTATATCTTATAAAAAAGAATCTTATTTGTGCATTCTCAAAATCAAGTTTACTTACAAGATAAGGTAACAAACTATTTACTAATCGCCAAATAATGAGCTTGCCAAACGAGTACTATATAAATCAAAATGTTGTGCATCTATTTACTAAGGATAAATTAGGCATTACATTTTCTTTGAAGTCCACTCCCAAACTACCCTTTAAGATTTTTTTTTTTTACTTTTAATCTGTTATTGTACCTTTTTTCTTTGGGGTTCTTCTTAAGGTTGTTTTTGCGACGGAAACTCTTGCTGCCGGTATAAACATGCCAGCTAGGACAGCTGTGATATCAACTCTGAGCAAAAGGAGTGAAAGTGGGAGAACTCAATTAAGCTCTAATGAATTGCTTCAAATGGCTGGGAGAGCTGGGCGAAGAGGAATCGACAAAATGGGATATGTAGTTCTCTTGCAAAGTACATATGAAGGTGCCGAAGAAGGTTGTAAAGTTCTCTTCTCGGGTCTCGAACCTCTCGTGTCGCAATTTACAGCATCTTATGGGATGGTCTTAAATCTTCTCGCGGTATTTGCTCTTCACTTTATTGGGCTTGTTTGCTTGGTCTGATATCATACCTTTCTTTTTAACCCTTTGTACTTAAAAATACAAATAAAACGTGGTATCTGGTTACACAAATAAAAGTATACTGTAACCTTTTTAATAGTATAGGTTTATGTAATTTTTTTTTTCTATTTAAAAGTATAACTTTCTTTAATTTAAACCAATATTAACGTTTTTCACGACTCCCAGCATAAATAAATTATAATTTTCATTTGCCAATTACATCTATCAGTAATGTTAAAAAGTCTCCCTTCACCAAAAGAATATACATTTTAGTAACATGTAAACAAACTGTATCACAGTTTTATATTTAAATGTATTATCAGAATAGGATTTGCGTACCAACCTACTGAATATACCACTTAGTCCACTAAAGATGCAGTTCTTAACGGTTTAGTACACTCATTGTACAAAGTAGAAAATAAAAATCATAGATTGGGATACTAAATAGTTATAGAAAGAACATATTTTATTCTACTCAATGTTTTTTTATATTTTGTACACTATTCTCAAGTATTTCTATTTGATCCCCAACCTATGTTTGATAATATTGTTAAGGGGTCCCAGTTAATTGGAGCATACTGATAAGATTGAAATGTGATGATATGGTACAGTACAATGCTATAGTTACCTCCTTTTAATTTCATGTGGTTTTTATCAAAATTTAACCGTAAAAAACACTATAGGGTGGAAAAGTTACTCACAGGCCGAAAGAATCGGATAATGTTAAAGCTTCTCGAGCAGGAAGGACTTTGGAAGAGGCAAAGAAATTAGTTGAAAAGAGCTTTGGAAATTATGTGGGGAGCAATGTTATGCTTTCTGCAAAAGATGAGCTTTCTAAAATACAAAAGGAGGTAGAATTTCTTACTTCAGAAATTACCGATGAAGCCATTGATAGAAAGAGTCGGAAGCTGTTATCTGAGAGGGCATATGAGGAAATTGCTGATCTGCAAGAAGAATTAAGGGTATGTAAAGGCTCAATCCGTGATACTTAATTTAACACGAAGTGGGATATATCATTTATGATCTATATATGTTTGTATATCAACATAGTTATATGGTTCATTATTCTTCCCAGGCAGAGAAAGTTATACGGACGGATTATCGAAGGAAAATGGAAATTGAAAGAATTGCAGCTTGGAGGCCTATATTTGAAGAGTTGGATGGTGAACTTTTGCCTTTTATTTCGCTGCAATATAATGATGCTGAAGGAACTCAACATCTAGTCCCAGCTGTTTGTTTAGGGAAAGTGGATTCTTTAGAGAGTTCAAAGCTTAAAAACATGGTTAGTGATAGATACGTGATATGAACAAATTTATTGTATTCTGTTTTAAGGCCTTTTTGGTTGCAGCTTATAAGCCCAGTTTTGTCTTTTGGGTTAATTTGGTTTTTCTCCAATTATATTTTGAAACATTTGACTCATAAAGAGCGCTTTGATGTGGAATGGAATTAGGAGAAATCGTTTTCCCCTTAAGAGATGCAATTCATTCTGTGAGTCAACTTGAAGGCTAATTTTTCTTTTTCGTTGATTGTTTTGAAAAGCTAAATTCATGATGGAGATGGATGAAGTTGGTCAAGAAAACAACCCCATTTGCAAAAAAAAAAAAACTGCAGCCATACAAGCCTTATGTTTCGCGATTGTTTTACATTTCTATGCTTACAGGGTCTTGCAAATGAGTCGTCACTGAATATACTCGAACCGGAAGTGAGTGACATCGATAAACAAAACCACATCGAATCTTCTTATTACGTGGCCCTTGGTTCGGACAACTCTTGGTATCTTTTCACAGAAAAATGGATGAAAGCAGTTTATAAATCAGGTTTTCCAAATGTACCCCTGTCACATAGTGATAAAGAACCTCGAGAAATTATGACGAACCTTCTGGATAAGGGGGAAATGCAGTGGGAGAAACTAGCAGATTCTAAGCTTGGTGGGTTGTGGTCTATGGAAGGGTCTCTAGAGACGTGGTCGTGGAGTTTAAATGTGCCAGTCTCGAGTAGTCTTTCCGAAGATGATGAAGTAAGTAATAATTTAATCAATCCGGTAATTGATTGTTATTTTCAATAAGATTTTTAAGAGTTTAATGCTTTGCAATTAGTTTATTTGATGAATATTTTTAAGATAGTAATATAAAAGAAAAATGTATGTTTCTTGTTTCCGTGTTTCCTAACAACATATGAATTATGAAAAGTACATAGTGCTAGTCCCCCACTGTACCCCGAGATATACAAAAAGAATTCAGAATTGATGTTTGCCAAATAAGCAATTTCAGCAGACAAAAGTATGTGAATATCAAAAGAACATCAGCAGTTACCTTCCGAGTGCAATTTCTCAAGTACCTATCAAGACTTCTTTTAGATGTTGTGTTACAATTCATAACTATATATATGGGCACAAGTGGTTAGCAGTTAATTACCTGAGTTTCCACATATGTTACAATTGATATATATATCTTCATCCAAAAATACATGTTCAGGGTTACTTATTTCTTCCTTTTGTTCTTCGTCTCTATTTTTTGACTATTTGGTACTGAAGGCTGACTAATGCTAACCTCTTCCATTTTTAGGTTGGACAATCTTCACCAGCATACCTTAGTGCTGTAGAGTGCTACAAGGACCAACGAAACAGAGTTTCTCGTTTAAAGAAAAAGATATCCCGGACAGAAGGATTCAGAGAATATAAGAAGATTTTAGACAAGGCTAAGTACACCGATGAAAAAATCCAACGGTTAAAGGCCAGATCCAAACGTTTAAGCAATCGGATAGAGCAGATCGAGCCCTCTGGTTGGAAGGAATTTTTGAAGGTTAAACAAATATTTGTCTTTGCATTTCTTATTTTGATTCACGGGGCAATTCCATTAAGTGAGCTATATTCGTTTTTTTTTTAAAGTATATATTCGACTTTTTTCTCATTAAGTAGTAGTGGAAACTTTTCATTCATTCCCATTTAATGGTGCTGCAAACTTACCCCTGTTATGCATATCCAAAATACTTTTTTCCCGATTTGTATTCCCATTATTATAAAATCAGTATATCGAATCTTATACCAGTCAAACCTTGAAATGTATGCTCATCAAAAGTACCTCTAAAATGGAAACAATTTTTTTTTGTAACTAAATGGAATTAAGTATTCCATTAGTTAGTCAATCACTCAATGATAAACTTTTTTATTATCTATGTTATACTTCTTTTTGGTGATATGGTTTAACATAACTATGTTTTGTTATTATGAAAGCAAGCAGATTTCTAATGTCTAAACTGTTGCCAGATTAGCAGTGTCATACACGAAGCAAGGGCCTTGGATATTAATACGAACATGATATTTCCTCTGGGTGAAACTGCAGCTGCTATTCGTGGAGAAAATGAACTGTGGCTTGCGATAGTTCTTCGGAATAATATTTTACGAGATCTTAAACCAGCACAGCTTGCTGCTGTTTTTGGAAGTTTAGTTTCTGAAGGAATTAAAATTCGTCCATGGAAAAATAACAGGTAAACTCATGTTTTTGCTTGGACTTATTTCAGTCGACTGGTCTATATAGTTTGACTTGTAAGTTGAGGGGGGAAAACAACAATAGTTCCCAAACTTTAGATCAAATTTCATTTGACTCCCATAGTTTCAATTGCACTATGGTACTCATACTCTAGTAAGTTATTCAATTTGGTCTCCATAGTTTAGGTGAATACACTGTTAGTTCCCAGTTCCACGAGTTAAGTAGGTTACACAAGTGGCCCCCTGTATAACATCATTGGCCCTTTTGAAAAAGACCACTGGTGTAGCTTACTGAAACCACGAAGACAAAATCTGTTGTCAATTGGATCGACGAGGATCCTGAGTGTAACTTATTCAAACTACAAGATCAATAGTGTCGCAACTGGAATTACCTGAACCAAATTGTAATATTTCACTAAGTATGGGGACCACTGATGTAAGGAAATTGATTTACAAATTTCGAGACCACTTGACTAGATACTTTGTTGATATTTTCTGCAGCTACGTATATGAACCTTCGAATACCGTTAAAAATGTTATCGATTTTCTGGGTGAGCAAAGAAGCGCTGTTCTTGAGCTTCAAGAAAAGCATGATGTGGAGGTAAGTTAGTTGGAAGGATACAGAAGCTCTTGATTGTCCATTTACATGCATATGTATATTAGTATATGCATTTTTATATGTTTATATGTATGTATAAATGTTTATGTATATATATATAGGGGGAATTCCTATAAGTATCTCATAGCAACTTATATTCCTCCATATCTTGATAAGTTCACATTTCTCATAGGTACCACTTTTTAATTATTTAGTTTATTTACTAAATGGTCATACAAACCAAAATATAATAGATATATTTTATCTCTCTACAAACCCAAAAAAATAGTTTTAAATTACAACAAAATAAAAAAAAAACACAAAAAAATTATAAAAAATTACAAAAAATTATAAAAATTGAAAAAAATCACAAACTTTTTAAAAAATTACAAAAAAATATATAATTTTTTTTGTCAATTTAACACTTTATATACTATGAAAAAACACACTTTTTCCATCAAAAAGTGAATTTTTTTTATACAAAAAGTGGTTTTTACATGAAAATGTGCCTTTTTTAATCTAAATGAGCTGAAAGTGCATCTAGTTCAGTCGAAAGTACGTATAGTTTAGTCAAAAGCCTATATAGTTCAATAAAAGTGCATATAGTTCAGTCGAAAGTGCATATAGTTAGTCAAAAGTGCATAAAATTGAGTCGAAATTGCATTCAATTCAGCTGAAAGTACATCTAGTTCCGTTGAAAGTGCATACAATTCAGTCGAAAGTAAATATAGTTCAATAAAAGTGAGTATGCATCTGGTTCAGCTGAAAGTACATCTGGTTCAGCTTAAAGTGCATCTAATTTAGTCGAAAGTACATATAGTTAAGTCAAAAGTGCATATAGTCTAGTCGAAAATGAATATAGTCCAGTCAAAAGTGCATATAGTTCAATAAAAGTGCATATAGTTCTGTCAAAAATGCATCTCATTCAGCTAAAAGTGCATCTGGTTCAGCGGAAAATGCATATAATTCAGCCAAAAATGCATCTAGTTCAATAAAAATGAATATAGTTCTGTAAAATGTGCATCTGGTTCAACTAAAAGTGCATATAGTTCAGCTGAAAGTGCATCTAGTTCAGTCGAAAGTACATCTAGTACAGTCGAAAGTGCATAAAGTTCAATAAAAGTGCATATAGTCCAGCACAAAAAGTGCATATATTTTACTTTAAAATAAAAAAAAACTGGGTGGATTCGAACCATCAACCTCTTGAACATCGGTGTTGGGTGCAAACACTCTTACCAATTTGAGCTTACGGATCTAAAATTAGTTACTAAAATTAGTTTCTAAAAAGGCAATTCAAACTTTAACAAGCATTGAAATGAGTCAAACGAGAGTTAAATACATAAAATTCACTTTTTGATGAAAAAGTGGTATATTGACCAAAAAAAATTATATTTGTTTTGTAATTTTTTAAAAATTGTGATTTTTTTCATTTTTTATAATTTTTGTCATTTTTTATAATTTTTTGTGATTTTTTTCTTTTTTTATATATTTTTGTGATTTTTTGTGATTTTTTCCATTTTTTGTGTGTGATTTTTTGTGATTTTTTAATAATTTTTTATGATTTTTTTCATTTTTTATGATGTTTTTCATTTATGAGGGAGGGAGAGATATTTTCTGTTTTTTTATGAAATTAGATTTTTTTAGTTTATATAGTATGAAAAAGTGGTACTTAAGAGGAATGCAAATTATAATAGGCATCTAGTGGGAATTAAAGTTCAAAAGTGGTACGTGTGAGGTATTAATCCATATATATATATATGTAAATATATATATTTATATATATATACGAATCTGTGAATATTACGATACTAAGCATGGAAAGCATGCAGATACCGTGCTGCCTGGATAGCCAATTCTCAGGGATGGTAGAAGCGTGGGCCTCTGGATTAACCTGGAGGGAAATCATGATGGAATGTGCCATGGATGAAGGAGATTTGGCTCGACTTCTAAGGCGAGCAATTGATTTATTGGCTCAGGTTGCACTTACATATCAGTTTTCTTCCCCTATATTAAATTTTGCATGCATAATTTAAGAGTAGTTTTCCAATTGGAACAATCAAGACCTCAAGTCATTGAGTAAAAATGACCAAATAATCACTTTACAACAAAGTGATAAGATCATTGCTTTATGTCTACTTAATAGTTATAAGGTCGGGTGATTATAGTGAAAGGGGTGAAAAGTCAGTAGTCTATCTCAGCAATGCACTTGCAGTTTTATTTCCAGTGAGTCAGTTTCATCTACCTGTTTCTACTACCAAAATGTAATTGTGTGCTTCAAATTTCCTTATGTACTGTCAGGACACTGCAGTATGAGGGCATTGAAAGGAGTCATATACTTTCAATTGACTATAATAAGAACGAGTTTGAGTTTTTGGTGGGCATGTGCTAAGCTTATGATCCTGAATTTGCAGGTTCCTAAATTGCCTGATATTGATCCACTGCTGAAAAGCAATGCGGTCACTGCATCTAATGTTATGGACCGACCACCAATCAGTGAACTGGCTGGTTAACAAATTGAAGAGACAATCTCATTTCCTAATTATCAGTTATATCTACGGCGCTGATTCTTTTCTTGGTCAAGATTCAGTTTTTGTTCCTTAGACTGAGATATGCATTATTATGTGGGGCTCCTCTGGTCCCAGAATTTGTATATTTTTATGACAAACTAGTTTTCTGATGGATTAGAAGTTGGTGTCTTTTCACTCTAATATGGCTTGTCTAGGAGAATGTTTACTAATCTTGATTAATGATTGAGGTGTCAGTTTATTTAGAATTGAAGCAGCAAACATTGTATTACGACTAGTTGGAACAAGGGTGATACCTTAATTTTTTTAGCCTTTTCATAATTCGGCTATGTTGATACCAACAGGAACTTCAAGAAAATTGGCTCATTTGACAACAGAAAAAATTGATTGAAATATCATTTGCTCTTAAAAAATTCAGCTTAACTTGAGAGTTAAAGACGATTTGAAGTACTCAAATAAGACGGCATTCAAATATTATTTTCTTAAATCTTGCTAACAGTCTTCTTTTCCCGTTTAGGTTATACATGTGTTGCACTTGTACCATTGTCCTGGCATTAGCCATTGCTGCTCTGTTTTATGGCTACGTAGACTGTAAAATGCTGACGATGCAGAATTTGGTAACCTCTTGGATTCTCTTAATTTAATCTGTGCATATATAGTGACAGCCAAAAAATATGGAATACTACTGAAGATTGTCCACTTTGGTTCCTTGATTTATTTGATTGGTTAATTTTCCCTTTTTTTTTTTCAGTGCTCAAATGCAGGTCTGAGTTTGTAATTGATCGAAAGCCAGGAGCTTTTGCAACACTACAAATAAAGCTTGTATAGGCGTATTAGTTAAAATAGAGACCCTGTTATAATGCTATAGTGATCAGGTCTCCTGTTCTTTTCGCAGCAAAGATTATCTTAACGTCGATAAGATTGTTGTGTTGTCTGTATTTTATGATTTCTCCTGAAAGATTGTAACTACTTAAGCTGCATATAAATCATGGTCTGTAATACACAGATAATATTTATTGTTGAACAAAAGTTTATGGATTCAACAATGGGTTAAGAATTTATCATGTTGATTACTCGAGGAGTAGTGAAGTAATTTTTTGGCTTGTCTCTCTCTCTAGAAATTGCAGGTTAATGTAAGACGTTGTAAGTGACACTCAAATCATTACAAAATTAACAAGAAATGTGCATTTTACATATTGACACTTAAATTAGTACAAAATTAACGACGACCATTCTCAAAGTCTAGTAGGAAGAATCATTGATTAGTACATAAAAACATACTTTAATTTTTAAAATCCCGAATTCTCAAGTCTTGTTTAATATTTGGTACATATAATGTAGCATCAAAGTTAAAAACAAATAGTAAAAAGAAGTAGTATCGTGTAGCATATGTATTCGGGTAAGATCGCAAGACACCAAATTTGAACTTAGCACACTTGTGGAGACGAAAACAATTGGAATAAATTGAATTTGTGGTCATCTTAGCTATAGAAAAAAGTGATACATTTTTTCCAAAAGTTCTTTTGTTAAAGCCAAATTTGTGATATATGATGGAAAATGATTTCCAGTTGTCCATGTGCATTATCGTATTTAGCATAATTTTGTACAAGTTACTCCCTCTTAGTTTGAGAACCATAATATAAGTGGTTCCGCAGGCTCGAGTCGGGGTCAATCTGGTTGTGGAACTACCTTCTTCAAGCTTGAAGGTTAATCTCCAATGTGAAAGTTCTGTTGATGCATATAACTTCCTTCTACTTAGACAAGACCTTAACCAGAAGTTTAATAGAGCATCGCAATAGCATCGTAAAGGTGCTTAGTAGTAGTAGTAAATTTACTTTCGTCTGTGGTAAACCAATTTTTTTAATTTCCCGGAGCTGTTCCTGCACCCACAGTTCCATCATTTCCAGCAAGGTGCTTGTATTTATCTTTCCTTGTATAATTAGTGCACTCATAAGAGAGTATTGAGGCTATAGACTTTTGTATATAGTTTGCCACGTCATGACTAGACTTGCCACCCTGGCAATTCCATTCATGAGGTAACTTATTCAAAAAAGTGATTTCATAGGATGGGAAAGGGTTCATGAAAAAGTAGAATGGGTCCATTCCTTTCCACCCTTGAGCTGTTGTCCTATGGAACATACTCATGTGATTCACCATCGCTACTGGCACGAGTTGGTCTGTTAACTCTGCAAATAAAGTCGAGAATCTGAAAAGGTAGGGCTCTCGACAAGTTGTTCCCTCCGGGCATATGGCCAGATCACCTTGACAAAACAAAGTGAATATATATATGTTAGTGCTTAATATATTACAATTCTTTTACAGAATCGGAATTTTAACTTGATGCAAAATCTTGCAAGAGACCATTCACCTTTTACACACTGAGTTGTTTATAATTTATATATTTAAGAGCCAACTAGTATAAACTATCTTCACATGAGAAAGTAGAAACTATGTAAATGGCCTCAGTACTCAGCATGTAGCTCTGGTTGTTACCATCTAATTAGATTATCATATTCCCTAATGAATTAATTAATGAAAGGATAATCTATCTAACTAGGTTCTAACACCCCAAATCCATCAGATACTACTTGGTAAACTAGAAAAGAAAATTTCCAACCTTCTTGTAACATCTCCTTGATCCTGGAAGCATCCGTTGCACGGTCCCTGCTCAGCCTCACAGTCTTGATCGGAGACAAGATCTCCGAGAGCCTCGACAGAGAGTAAGTAACCACCGAAACAGGTCTCCCAAGGGCATAAGAAAGGAACACCAGATCTAGAAGTGTCCGATGAGAACATACAAACAACACTCCCGATTCACCTGAAGACTTGTTCATTGCCAATGGAGGGGATCCTTTAATTGATCCTGATTCTAATGCCAAGAGCCCAAAAAGAGTAGTAAACCAGTGACGTTGGGAAGATTATTCCGGCAGTGACTCGGACAATGGAAAGGAAGAAATCGAATGGGAGCCAAAGGAGTATTACGAGGGCAGTTACTGGGGTTGGCTTTTTGACCAAGCGGCCGTCATGGAAAATAACAGGCCTTGGTAAATGGTCTTTTTTTACGGCTGGATACCGGGGTCTGGTGGGACAATATAGCCTTCCTGGAGGTCAAGTGGTAGTTGATGGAAAAAGTTATTCAAGATGTACAAAATGAAGTTGGTGAAATAAATTTCAAGAGAAGTATATTAAATGTTTTTTGTAAAAATGATACAAGAAAAAGTAAAGATAACAACAGTTTATTTTTTAAAAATTGTTGGTAAAGTGAGTGTCGCTAAATTTTAGTAACAGTTTGACAACAAAAACTGTTGCTAAATTTAGCGACACTCACTTTACCATCAATTTAGCAACAAACGCTCTGATGGTAAACTGATATATTTTTTAGTGGAAAGAGCTTCATGAAAGAATATTTTTGCCTTGTTTTCAGAAAGTTTCATCTGTTACCGGAAAACAAAACTAAGCTTCTCAACTCTCGAGAAACATTAAACCAAGTATCGAGATGAAATTCCAAAACTCTACTCATATTGATCTTTAAATTACATCTTTAAACAATTGAGATTTTGTATCTGGATACATACAAACCTTGCATAAAGACATGAATTGAGAATCAGTATGCCTATCTCCAAGGCCGATCTCGGGCTTTTCAACTCCAAAAGCTTTAACAAGAGCATTAGCTCTTTTATTCCCCACAATCACACCTGGCTCTTTAACAAACCCTGTTGCCCTACCCTTATAAATCTCAATCTCAGTTCCCAAAACCATATTTACCCCTAAAAAGTCCTTCAGAAAGGGTTCCACCATAATCTGAGGATTCGCGGTGAGTACACATTTCTTGCCACATGACGAGAACACCCTCCATGACTCCGGATGGAGATCCTCGGAGTAGAATTTTGGTAGCATGGCTCGTGCCACTGACTCGATAGCAGATGCTCCATCCGTTCCTATTTAATTGTCCACTACGAAACTACGTGTAATTTTGACCGGCCAAGAACTTGTATCAAAATTGTCGGAATGAAATTTTTCAAAAGTTGATAATATAGTTCAAATGTTAAATTTTATGTTTAGATTTTAAAAAAATTCATTCTGACAATTTTGATATAAGTTATAAGCCGGTCAAAATTGCACGCAGTTTCGTAGTGGACAATTAAATGGAAACGGAGGGACTATCTGTTAATAACATCCAACATTAAAATCATCAGTAGAATAAGAAAGATAGTGATATAATCGTAAGATGTAAAACAGAAGTGACAAAGAAGTTCAGAAGGACAAGTTTTGTCATATTGGTTTTACTTGATACTCCGTCAGGAACAGCGGTGGTCCAGATGTCACCGACACCTTATTTCGGACCGAAAATTTTCACTTTTACACCTTTTTTGAACAAGATGAAATTCATTCTTTTGTATTGTTCAGTACAATTTTTTTTTTTAAATCTCAGACGGAAATAGAGACATGTTTTATTTCCCAATGCCTTCATTAAAAACCGCAGTTTACTGACAAATATTGTCATTTAGTGACAGATTTGTAACAAATTTGGACCTCCTGATTAGAAACTTTTTTTTAGTGAAACAATTATAAATAATTTTCTATTATGAAATAGTCTGCGTGGAGTGACAAATAGTTGAGGACTTGAGGTCACTAACATAGGTTATTTGCTATACTAATACGGTGATTGAATATTTCTTAGATTCTTAATGCTTAAAAATCAGTGTCAGGATCAGTAGATGGTGGGCTGAATTTAAAAAAACAATATGGAGAGTGAAATCGTTATTTTCGTTAAAAGAATTGCATTGTAATTTAATTTTTTTAAAATATGAAAAGGTAAGGACCGTAGCCTCTGGCAGTGCCCACCTAGCTCCTCCCGGTTAACGATAACACTTTTCTTTTTCCAAATCAGTTAACTTATAATTAACCCAGAAGGATGAGAATAAAAGCCTGCAAGGAGCAACACCCAAGTTGTGAGGAAGCTAGAGAACCAAACAAAATAAACAACATTGGTGCTCACTACTTTTGTCAACGACGTATATATTACTCCTTCCGTTTACATTTAATTGTCTACTACGAAAAGACGTGCAATTTTGACCGGCTTATAACTTGTATCAAAATTGTCGAAATGAATTTTTTTTAAATCTAATCATAAAATTTAACATTTGAATTATATGATCAAATTTTGAAAATTTTCATTCCGACAATTTTGACACACGTTTTTGGCCGGTTAAAATTGCACGTAGTTTCGTAATGGACAATTAAATAGGAACGGATGGATTAATTATAATAGCTATTTTTCCCTTCTATCATTTGTAAAGCGAACATGCCTTAGATCACCTTGAATTCTGGATCACTATTAGAAATCTTAGAATAAATCAGAGAAACCAAGTTGAAACTGAAAAGAAAATTCCACGGCTAGTCTAAAGATTATAACATTAGGGCTTAGATCATATAAAAGTAGAGAATTATGCAACTGGATATATACGTAGTTATACTACCTTCATTCCGGAAAAAGTTGCGAATACAAAAACTTGCATTCCAGCAGATTCGGACACGAAGTAGTAAAGCAATCCAGCTAGAGGCGAAGACAGCAACAATAATAGGAGCCTGAGAGGTCCTCCGTCCTCGAAAGCAATCAATGCAAAGCACGGAAAAGAGCATATTCAATTTTTTTTATCAACCCAATTTATAGGATTTGCAATTAGGTCTACAGAGTAAACAACAAACATCCAATTTTGTTTGTTTGTTAAAGTAGTTAATAAATTTTGTTTTTTTAGGTAAAGATGATGAAATATCTAATTAAAAAACCAAATGTAGATGTATCATCTTCAAAGGATGGTGTCGAACCTCTTGAGAAGCATTCCGTAGAAAAATCGTCATCCGTTCATAGTGGCCAGTCTTCTAAGAAACGGAATTCTGAAATTATTGAAAAAAAAATATTGATTCCGACTTGCCTGAACTTCCTTCTGATCCAGGTCAGCGAGTTAGTATTATGAATTATGACCCCAATATTCGTGATAGAATACGATGGGCCATGTCAACCTCGCGAACATACTTTTAAGAAAACTAAAATGGCTGGCAAGGATAGAAAATTTGTTTCCGGATGGTTTGATGAATATGCGCGGTTAGAGTGTAGTGTTACAAAAGACGCTGTTTTTTGTCTTTGTTGCTACTTATTTTTATTTAAGAATGAATGTGGTAATTCAGCGGGTGGTGATGCATTTGTTAATGAAGGTTTTACGGATTGGAAAAGGAAAAAGAAACTTCGAAAACATGAAGGGGGTCTAATAGTTGTCATGCTAAAGCGCTTGAAAAATGTAACAATTTACTTAAGCAGGAACAACATATTGAATCTAGTTTTGCTAAGACGACAGAGCAAGCAAAAATTGATTATAGAATTCAACTTTCTTCTTCAGTTAAGTGTGGTCGATTCCTTTTGCATCATGGTCTTCCTTTTCGCGGCACGATGAATCGAATAATTCGAATAACCAAGGACTTTATATTGTTCTTTTGCAATTTCTTGCCGATAATAATGCGAAAATTAGTAATGTTGTGCTTAATAATGCAAAAGAAAATTTAAAATTAATAGCTCCTGCGATACAAAAGGATATTGTTAAAGCTACTGCCCAATAAACCACTAATCTTATAATAAAAGAGCTTGATAATGGTTTATTTTCTGTTTTTATTGATGAGGCTCACGATGTTTCTACGAAAGAACAAATGGCCGTTGTTTTGAGGTTTGTGAATAAAAAATGGCGTGTAGTTGAGCGATTTCTGGGTCTTAAAAAAGTTTCGAACACTACGTCAATTTCTCTCAAAAAAGCCCTTGATGAACTATTTTCAAAACATAATTTGAGTATATCTGTGTTGTGTGGGCAAAGATATGATGGTGTCAACAATATGTGAGGGGAATATAACGGATTAAAGACTTTTATATTGAAAGAAAATGAGACTGCACATTATATTCATTGTTTTGCTCATCAACTTCAGTTAGCTCTTGTGGCAGTAGAAAAAAATCATGAACTTATTAATAGATTATTTTACTCGATTTTGGATATTGTGAATACGGTTGGGGGATCTTGCAAAAGAAAAGATATGTTGCGGGAAGCACAAGCTACTAGAATAATTGATAATCTTACTAACGAAGAAATTGAGAGTGGACAGGGGTTGAATCAAGAAAGTACTGTTGTTCGTCCAGGTGATACACGTTGGGGACCTCATTACAGAACATTAAGTAGATTAATTAATTTGTTTGGGGCAGTGGTTGATGTGCTACTTGTGATTTAAGATGATGCGTTAGATGGGGTTCATAAGCATGTTACATCTCTTATGTTGGGCTCTATACAATCTTTTGATTACGCGTTCACGATGCATATGATGGAAGAAGTTTTGGTAATCACTAATGATTTATCACAAGCACTACAGAGGAAAGATCAAGATATCGAGAATGCTATGAGATTAGTTGCT
The DNA here is from genome assembly GCA_963920805.1 of Primula vulgaris. Taxonomy (NCBI): domain Eukaryota; kingdom Viridiplantae; phylum Streptophyta; class Magnoliopsida; order Ericales; family Primulaceae; genus Primula; species Primula vulgaris. Next base: position 25,283,550 of record OY987213.1, read on the forward strand.
ATATCTAAAACACGACTTCAAATGTTGAGGGACGACGGTTTGGATCCTTTGATAGAGAAAGTTTCTATCTTTTGTCAGAAAAATTCAATTTCCATTCCAAAAATGGAAGACGCATGTGTGTTAAAGGGGAAATCATTGCATAAAGCTGAGAAGAGGACAAACTATCATCACTATCGTGTTGAGTTATTTAATATCGTAATAGATATGCAACTTTAAGAACTGAATTGTCGATTTAATGAGACAAACACAGAGTTATTTCTCTGTGTTGCGTGCTTAAACCCACATGACTCATTTGCTTCTTTTGACATTGAAAATTTGATTCATCTTGCAAAGTTGTATCCAATTTTTTTTTTAGTATTTTGATCTTCCATCGCTCTCGAATCAACTTGAGAATTTCATTATAGATATGCGCTCAAATATTAATTTTGTTGACATAAAAGGGTTAAGGCGACGTAACTAGGATGATGGTTAGTAACAGAAGAAACTTGACATATCCGTTAGTTTACAAGCTTTTGACATTAGCTTTAATTTTGCCCGTCGCCACTGCAACCGTAGAAAGAGCGTTTTTTGGGACGAAGATAGTGAAGACTCAACTTCGCAACCGAATGGGTGATGATTGGTTGAACAATAGTTTAATCGTTTATACCGAAAAAGAAATCTCTAGTACTTTAGAAAACGATGTAATTATGGAGTGTTTTCAGAAATTGGGAAAGCGTCGAGGGCAACTATAATTTTACTTTAAATTCGTAATAAAGTTTATTTTTTTGTGTCATATCTACTTTACTTCATTTTTTATTCACATTGAAATTATGCCCCACTAAATATAAAATACTGGATCCGTCCTTGGATGCAATTTATGTAGTGGGGTCAAATCTAGAATGAAGGTTTATTTCATAAAATGACCATTATAAATTATGAGACTCAATTATGATTAATATGTGTAATCAGGTATATTTTCTTTCTTGCCAAAAAAAAACGACTCAATTATTAAAAGCCGGTGGTTAAAATTTCTTTTAATATTAGGTAAAAATACTAAAACAGATGCAAATTATTTATCTTTGTATATAACGACGTTGTTGTTCAATAATACTACATTGATATGTGTTAATTCTTTAAAAAAGTCATAATGAAGGGTTTGATAATTAAGTACAAAGCATGTATAAGGGTATAATTTTGGACAAAATCTTCATTATGCCAAATCTTCAGTATAAAGCCTGCCCAACAATTGTGATGCGCCAAACTTAGGAATTTATTTAAAATTTGTTTGAGAGGAAAAACAAAGAGAAAAAACAAAAAGGAAAATAAATTATGTTATGTAGTAGTAAAATTAAGAGGCAAAACAGATGAGATCAAAACAATAAAAATAATAAAAGCAAAAAGAAAAAGGGATCGATTGGCAAATGGGTTGGAATATGGGTATTATTGGCAACAATGAGATTATAAATTTTATATTTATTCATTTATCTAAAGAGAGGATATGGATAGCGGCAGAAAGAAATGACGTACTTTTTCGAGATATGTTGTGGTAACATGTCAAATATATGTAAAATAAAAAGTTCTTGAGTTGAGGGTTTTAATTGTGATAATGAATATATATGTATATATATATATATATAATCAACAAAAAACGTGAAAAATGCATAAAAAGCGTGAAAAGCGCAAAAAATGTGAAAAAAAACACAAAAACCGCACTAATAGCACTTTATCAGCCATAAACAAAAAAGCGTAGGCAATTTCTTTTCGCAAAACGCTTTATCGCGCTTTTTAAAACACTGCTACAATTAAGATATAATTACTATCTGCCCCCCCCCAAAAAAAAAAAAAATCATTCTTAGAACTCCATTGTTTAATTTATATTCCTCTCTAGTTTGGCCTTTATTATATTCAAGGTATTTCCTCCCGCCTCAACCCAGTGTTTAAGCACGTCCCCAGTTTAACCCACTTTCTCTAAATATATTTTTTTCCCGAATCGTAATCTCCCACATAAAAACTCAATTAAGACCTCTTCAATTAACGGATCACTCACATGGTATTTAAGAGTTTTGTTAGGTCTTCATAACAGTTTGGGAATTCATATTGATCGGTTGTGGCGCAGGGAAGGAACCTAAGTGGGGGTAACTTTATGCAAGTTTTGTTCTCATTTTTTTAAAAAAATTGTTTATTTTGAGCAAGATTTTTCTCATTATGAAAGCAATTTTTTTGACTAAAAAAATCAATACCGAACGCGCCCTTAGCCTTAGTCAAGAAATTTCCATAAAAAATAAAAATATTGCCAAAAGCCTCAATAAAGGAATAGAGCGAAAACAATTTTTAGGAAAATAATTTCCCTAAAAAATATTTTCCCGAGTATCTAGTTTGAGCATTTGCATGATAATTAAGTAGGAAAGCATATATGTACGTACTGAGCATAATTTTGGACGAAGTCCTCATCATGCCAAATGTTATTCAGAACGCATGTACAATTTGAAGCCTGCCCGACAATTGTGATGCGCCCAACTTAGGAATTTAACATTGTTTGAGAATTGACAGGAAAAACAAAGAGAAAAAACAAAAATGAACAGAAAATTCGGTTGACGGCATTGTACGTATGTAGTAGTAATATTAAGAGGCAAAACAGTAGAGATGAAAATAATAAGAGAATAATATAAGCAAAAAAAAGGGATCGATTGGCAAATGGGGTTGAAGTATATATGGGTATTGGCAGCAATGAGATTATACATTTTTTTTTATTTGTTTAAATAGAGGATATGCATGGATCAAAAGCAACAGAAAGAAATTGTGTTTTCGAGAATGTTGTGATAGCATGCATGTCCAATGTGTAAAATAAAAAGTTATAAAGTTTAGGGTTTTAATTTTGATACTTAATACGTATGAACACCAATATTATAGCTAATTAGGTTTTAATAATGGAAGAATTTTTTTCGAAACCTATTTTATTATTACAAATTGTTTGACCATCCCAGAAACGATATTCAAACTCAGCTCCACCATACCCCACAAAGTAACAAACTTTGGATTTCGAGTCAAATTTGGTACGATCGTTTATATCGACATGGGTATATGACAGACAACCGAACACTCGCAGATGTTCATAAGAGATAGGCCTTCCTATCCAGACATTTTCGGGAATTCTTTTTTCTAATGGCACCGAGGGTCCGCGGTTAATGAGATAAACCGCCGTGCTTACTGCATGTGCCCATAAGGCTTTAGGCAGACCATTTTGCAGCCTCATACTCATAGCATGCTCATTGATTGTTCTGTTCATTCTCTCGGCCATGCCATTTTGTTGTGGCATTATTCGGATGGTTTTCTCCATCCGAATGCCTCTTTCTGTACAGAACTATATGAACTTCGCATCAATGTACTCTCCGCCGTTATCAGACCTCAAACATTTCAGTTTATTTCCGGTCTCTATTTCGACCATGGCCTTCCATTCTTGAAATTTCTTAAACACTTTAGACTTGTGTTTCAAGAAGTAGATCCATGTCTTCCTCGTCGAATCATTGATGAAGATCACATAGTACTGAGATCCTCCCAGTGAGGTTACCGGGGATGGCCCCCATACATCGGAGTGGATAAGTGTCCTTCCTAGGAGCTTTTCCACCTTTCTGAAAGCTCATCCTCTTTTGCTTCCCAAAGATGCAACCTTCACACATGTCGAGATTGATAAAATTCAAGTCTGAAAGTTTATTGTTCTTTGCTAACACCTTCACCCCCTTCTCACTTATATGACCTAAGCGTCGATGTCACAACTCAGAGCAATTTTGCGACACAGCTGCCGCAATTGTAAATTCATCATCGGTCGTCATGTACAATGTACTGACCTTGCTCACTCGTGATATCACCATAGCTCCTTGTGAAACTTTTCAAGCTCCACTACTAAACGAAATTGAGTGTCCCTCTGTATCGAGTTGTCTTACTGAGATCAGATTCTTGGTCAAACTCGGAACATGCCTCACTTTCGTCAGCTTCTATACCGACCCATTTGAAATGCGAAGCTTCACATTGTCCATTCTAACAACATCCAACGCTTCTCCGTCGGCTAAATACACTTTACCGAAATTACCCGCACTATAATTTTCGAGTAAGTCCTTCTGAGCGGTCGTGTAAAATGATGACCCAGAGTCTAGAATCCACGAATATATATTTCTCTGTACGGAAAGCACTAAATAGTCACCCGAATCCTCGTCGCTCATAACATTTGCCACGTGATTTCTGTCATGTTCTTTCTTCGACTGTTTGCACTCATGAGCGAAGTGCCACATACCCTGGCAGTTATAGCATCGGATATTCTTATTACTTCGATCGCTATTTTTGCCACCTCGGCTCTGCCCTTTTCTATCTTTGGATTTGGAACGACTTCTTTAGTCCAATCTGTCCTTATCCCGGTATCTTGAACCGACGTTCAAGACTGCTCCATCATTTGAGCATTCACCCGTATCTTGTCTCCTGGGTTCCTCAGCGAGTATTTAATCTCGGATGTTGTTGTAAGTCAGTTTCTCCTTTCCAATTGAGTTGCTGATAGTAGCTCGTATGAACTCACAACTGTTCGGTAGAGAGGCTAGCAGTATTAAGTCTCTCACTTCGTCTTCAAAAGTTATCTCGACCGCATCCAACTGATTTACGGTGTCGATAAACTTGTTCACGTGGTTTGCGACATGTGTGTTCTCAGCCATGCTTAGGTTGAACAACTTATGCATGAGATGTATCTTGTTGTTTGCGGACATTTTTTCGTACATGTCGGTGAAGAACTTAATCATCCCCATCATCGCCGTCCCTCTTGCGACGTTGTGCGCCATGCTCCTAGATAGTGTTAGTCGGATCACTCCCAACACTTGTCGGTCTAAGAGTTTTCACGGCTCTTCGGTGGTCGTGGTCGACCTTTTCTCGAGAAGAAGTGGCTGATGCATCTTCCTCCCGTACAGATAGTCTTCTATTTACATTCTCCAGAATGCGAAGTTCTTTCCGTCGAACTTCTCGATCTCATGTGCGCTTCTGTCTTCTTTCGCCATTGATATTCCTCTCGATCTTCGACATTGTTTCTACAAACTCCGAGATCTGATACCACTTGTTGGGAAATCAGGCGTACTTGAAGAAAGAAAATAATGTAAATCGCACACCCAATTTGATAAAGGAGTTCACCCAACAATCGCTACGTCTCCGGGCCGCTACACGTGGCGCTTAAATATATATATAAGGAGGATTACAAATGTAATCTACATTGATCACAAATGTATGGTTCTCTCACAATTAGAACTCTCTCTTTACAACATTCTCTATCAAATATCTGATAATTAAAATATAAGATATGTGTGACATATATATAACATATAGTGGGTCTTATTACAATTATTAGTGATGTGAGATAATTAGTGAATATGGCCAAAACACATTTGACTCCACAACTCAACAAAAGTCTCCACCCGCGGAAAGGATTTCACGACCATGTTAAGAGAGGGAATGAGATTGATTACTGAAATTATTTTAGAATCCTTAATCAAATCCAGGTATATATATAGAAGTCTAATCTAACTATACTGCTAGTGCTATACAAAACTAGAAATCCAACTCGATATCTCTTCCATCCCTTTCAAATTTTCTTTACTTATTTCTACTTTAGTAATTTCCATATTGCTTGTCATTTTTTACAAAACCAATTAATTAATCATACAATGTTCCCATTTTATCCTTGTTACAAATTAAAGTCACTATCACAAAATTCTACAAAAATTAATAACGGATATGTCCGTATATATAACCTTTTCATAGCTAGTTTTGGCGAACTTGGTTCACACGTTTATTCAGTGAGGTATTTTATCATTGGTCTGTTAGCATTATTTCATAGTATATACGTATCCACTATCCATAGGGTAGCAAGTCGGTATTCATAAGGGCTAATAAAAATGTGTGGCAATTGACAATTTTTAATTAAAGTGAACTTTCTGTAATTAAAGAAAAATGGCTTCCACAACAAAAACAACAAAAACTAGAGCAAACATAATAACGAATTCCAAATTGTAACCAAATGTCGCCCAATCTTGCCCTGGCAGAGTTTTTTTGAGCTGTCATATCACTCAAATGAGGACTCAATTTACTCAAACGAGAACCTGGTTAAAACCAGGTCTACGTCACATCTTTTTTTTATTTATTTTTTCAATTCATTCCACTCAATTTCATTACAAAATAAATAACTCTAACACCACTTCATTACATCTCATTACACTTCATTTATCTACAAAATAAATAAATTTACCCACTCTATCACACTATTAATTAATACATTCCTCTGCTTTTTTTTTTCCATTCAAACTAAATACAAAATTAAAATATTTTATAATCATAATATTATATCAAGTTAACACTTTCAAGTAATTTATATTTTGCACTTTTTTATTTATTAATTTTGTTACTTCCGAGTAAATAATTAAATTATTTTCAAAAACCATACACGTCCATTCTAGACGTGTATGCTTTTTGGAAACAATTTAATTATTGTTGAACCATGGGTTCAATAATTGATTTTGATCATAAGTTTGATTATGGTTTAATGATTTTACGATTTCTTTATTCGATGATATAATGCTTTGTCTTTTCCAAAAAGAGAAAATGTATATTTTAGGACTGTAAAATGATAGAGCATTCGATAATGAAGCCAACGGTTCAAGCAGAACCAAAATCGGAGCTAAAACGAAGAAGGTACAAGCAGTCGAAGAATAAAAACTGCCAGAGAAAAACGACCGATCGTTTCCTGAAAACGATCGATCGACTGAGAAAACGACCGATCGTTTTCTACAGATTTCAAAAATAGCTTTTCAGCTTATTCTGGAAAATGGCTTAAAACCAATGGATAAAAGCATAACACCTCATACAACGGTAACAAAACCTTTTATTCTTCAAATACCCCCAAATACCTCTTAAAACACTACCAATAAACACACACATCATCATCCTTCAACCTCTATCTATCAAAACCCTAACAATCACCAATTTGGTGAAATAATTCGAAAAAGAGAGAAAATTGAAGAGAAAGCGATTCGAGCTCAAACATCATCAAACTCACCAATTAGCTTATTTAGAAGCAATAAAATAGTGAGTGTTGTTTCATTCTCAAAAATTGTAAAGAGTGATTTATAAACTCATTTGTGAGCGAGTGATCGGGTAGATGCTTTGTAAGCGAGTGTTGCTTAAAAACTCTAGGTCTTTTCATTCGGGATACTCATAGAGTGAGGGGGTGATTAATCGGTTGATTTGCTCGATAGGATTTGTAATATCCGGAAGAAGATTTTTACTGAAATACTCGGTAGTACCGAGGAGAGGACGTATGTCGATTTGCCGAACCTCTATAAATCTTGGTGTCAATTTCTTCCCTTAACTTTTACTTTCCGCAACTTATATTATTGCTTATTTTCTTGCTTGCGTTTAGGACTTCTAGCATTTCATTAACGTTATTAAACGCTTAAGCTTAGAATTACAATAAGTTGGGTTGTTAGTTGCCATTAAGTTTAATTTCGCGAAAAACGCTAAAAATCTTATTCACCCCCTCTAAGGTTTAGCTGCACGGGCAACAATTATTTACTCGGAAGTAACAAAATTAATAAATAAAAAAGTGTAAAATATAAATTACTTGAAAGTGTTAACTTGATATAATATTATGATTATAAAATATTTTAATTTTGTATTTAGTTTGAGTGAAAAAAAAGCAGGGGAATGTATTAATTAATAGTGTGATAGAGTGGGTAAATTTATTTATTTTGTAGATAAATGAAGTGGTGTTAAAATTATTTATTTTGTAATGAAATTGTGTGGAATGAATTAAAAAAATAAATAAATAAAAATAAGATGTGACGTTGACTTGGAATCTTTTATCCACGTTTTATTAAACTGGTTCTCAAAAAAGTAAATCATTATTTTCTTCCACCTTTACCTACCCACACTTCTAAAAACATTAGTACGTCCGTGATTTCAAATAGTTAAAAGTGAAATGACGTGCAATTTCAAAATTTAAAAAGTTAATGACATGTAGGGTTTTTGGGAATAATTTAATTATTTACTCGAAAGTAACAAAAATAATAAATAAAAAAGTGCAAAATATAAATTACTTGAAAGTGTTAACTTGATATAATATTTTAAAATATTTACTCGGAGCTAAAATGAATTGGTGTTAGGGTTATTTATTTTGTAATGGAATGGAGTTGAAATCACGTACGTACTATTTGAAATCAAATCAAGCATGAATTTAAAAAATCACGGACGTACTATTTGAAATCACGAAAGAAAATAATGACGTGTATGGTTTTTGGAAACAATTTAATTATTTACTCGGAAGTAACAAAATTAATAAATAAAAAAGTGGAAAATATAAATTACTTAAAAGTGTTAACTTGATATAATATTTTAAAATATTTACTCGGAGCTAAAATGAATTGGTGTTAGGGTTATTTATTTTGTAATGGAATGGAGTTGAAATCACGTACGTACTATTTGAAATCAAATCAAGCACCACACTTCTAAAAACATTAGTACGTCCGTGATTTCAAATAGTTAAAAGTGAAATGACGTGCAATTTCAAAATTTAAAAAGTTAATGACATGTAGGGTTTTTGGGAATAATTTAATTATTTACTCGAAAGTAACAAAAATAATAAATAAAAAAGTGCAAAATATAAATTACTTGAAACTGTTAACTTGATATAATATTTTAAAATATTTACTCGGAGCTAAAATGAATTGGTGTTAGGGTTATTTATTTTGTAATGGAATGAAGTTGAAATCACGTACGTACTATTTGAAATCAAATCAAGCATGAATTTAAAAAATCACGGACGTACTATTTGAAATCACGAAAGAAAATAATGACGTGTATGGTTTTTGGAAACAATTTAATTATTTACTCGGAAGTAACAAAATTAATAAATAAAAAAGTGGAAAATATAAATTACTTGAAAGTGTTAACTTGATATAATATTTTAAAATATTTACTCGGAGCTAGAATGAATTGGTGTTAAGGTTATTTATTTTGTAATGGAATGGAGTTGAAATCACGGACGTACTATTTGAAATCACGGAAGAAAATAATGACGTGTATGGTTTTTGGAAACAATTTAATTATTTACTCGAAAGTAACAAAATTAATAAATAAAAAAGTGCAAAATATAAATTACTTGAAAGTGTTAACTTGATATAATATTATGATTATAAAATATTTTAATTTTGTATTTAGTTTGAATGGAAAAAAAAGCAGAGAAATGTATTAATTAATAGTGTGATAGAGTGAGTAAATTTATTTATTTTGTAGATAAATGAAGTGTAATGAGATGTAATGAAGTGGTGTTAGAGTTATTTATTTTGTAATGAAATTGAATGGAATGAATTAAAAAAATAAATAAAAATAAGATGTGACGTGGATCTGATTTTTAATCAGGTCCTCGTTAGACTCTGCATCTTGCCTTTGAGAATTTCTCATTTTTGTTTCAAAAATTTGAACAATATAGTTCATATATATAGATGAAAATGTTTAGAAAAAATGGGTAAGCTACTTGATTTGTGTGATTGATGTGATAAGAAGTTTGAAAATAGGAAGCATCTTTTTTAGTTCTGGTATTATTGCAGCTAGTTTGATGGTGTGCAGTCTTTTGAAGACAATATATAGATCAAAGTTCTATCATCCTTTATGGTGTGCAGTCTTTTGAAGACAATATATAGATCAAAGTATGACAATGTAAAAACGAATATATAGAGAAAATTATTTCTGATATAAATTATCAATCAAATATGCTTTTCCAGAAAGTATAAAGAATTTCCTATTGGCTTTTCACTATGGAAAGTGGCTAAGAAAACTAATGAAGTACAAATTTCAAGTCACATACCTCGCGATGATTTTTATAAAATTGATACAAATGGGATTTATATCTATAATCATCTATTTGGAGGTTGTGGGGGACCTTTGAGTCACATTTATGGTCAATTTATTAAGGGGTTTTGTTGTACTCAAAGTAAATCATGTATTGAAGCTTAGGCTAAGGCTTTGCTAATGGGTTCAAAGCTAATTGTTATTGAAAAAGCAACTATTACGAATAATTCTCTTACCCTTGGTTATTAGTATCGCATAGAAGTCCAAAAGCCCGTGAGAGATCACAGTATTAGTAGACGTATAGATCATATTATAAATAAGAAAACGTTTGGTAACTAAGCATATACTGTACATATAGGGAGGAAAACTTGTCCAGAAATCTTTTGGCTATTTCGACAAGTCCTTAATGACAAATCATATATTCTTCTAATAATATGGATTTCCCCACAGAGTTGCATGAAATTCTTCTCATGGTCGTCATGGATGAGAAGCGAACCCTAACAAAAGATGTTTAACTTGATTCTCCCTGTCTTGGATCAATTCGTCATCTCGTTTCTCTCTCGAATAATTGGTGACGGTTGAGAAGATGATCGGATCACCTGGTCAGACAAGATTTTGGTCTGGATAAAGGATATGTGGACGCTATTTTACGAAGTTGGTCCTTGAAGATTTTAGTGCTACAAATATTTGGATTCCTTTAACTTCATTCCTTTTAGAATTGATACTCTGTTATGTAATTTTATTATTATTCCAGACTGTTTTTAACTTTATCTATTGTTTGCGGGGTTTTCCACTCATTTTTATTTGACATTTTTTTATAAAAATATGGATGTTCCTGCTATTGATTAGGAAAACAAACTCCACGATTTATTTAACACGTGGCTTGTCATGTGACCTCATTTTACTTGCAAAATAATACAGGCTAGGATTAGGGCTATGAAATGACTAATTTAGATAGCTAAATATACAGACTTATTGAAGTTAAAGCTATTAAGCTACTCGAATAAGTTAAGTTTTACTCAATGGTTTGTAATATAACACACATGAATTAACCTGTGCAACATGTTCACAATTCTACTAGACGGTATAAACCTACCATTTGAATCTTTTTTTCTTATTTGGGAGATATATCTTCTCCTTATCCTACCCTTAATCTCCTCTCCCTAGGTTGTGAAGTCCTTGAATAAAAATCGGCGTCCAAATGGATTAGTTATGTGGAAAGTCACAATACAAGAATATGTTCAGATACCATCAGAAAACAGCAACAGACGATTGAGTGTTGCTAAGTTAAGACAGATAGCAACGGAATAGCATCAAATCAACAACATATTAGCTAATTACATATCAGCAACAGATTGACAACAAATTAGTCACATTTTATCAGCAACATTGTATTATTTGTGACTGAACAAGTTACTGATTTTATCATCTATATTTTTCCTAAATCTACCGACATTCTTCCATTAGAATAGCAACAGAAAAGTAGCAACGATTTTTTTGAGTTACTGATATTGTTAGTGACGTATAATTTTTTCTTTTTATGTTTACAAATATATCATTTATAATTAACAATTACACCACAAAATCTTATTTAAGTTTGTAGGCATTAAAATGTTGCAAATGTAAAATTTATTGAATAAAACTTAAATGTCACCGACCAAAAATTAATGTAGAATGAAGGCATGAAAACATAAAATGTATAAGTTCCCGCTTAAATGGTTCTCATACGTTTTTGTGAAAGTGGAAAATTTTGGATTATTTTCCTCCTAATTTTTTTGGCTCCCAAGTGTCCTGGTCCAATTTTTTCAAGAGCTAATATTTCCAAAACCCTAAAGTGTTATTTGTATATTACGGGAGATTTTTTTTAAATACGTTGTTTACGTTTTTACTATACAATCTCACGTCTGCGTGGCACTCCCACGTTGCTCTGCTATTTTTATTTTTATTTTGATTTGTTTTAAAATATCAAAAACTTTTTCAATTTTATCAAAAAATTTCCCCAATTTTATCCAAAAATTTTCCGAAATTTATCAAAAAAAAATCTAACCATCAAACTCCTTCCTATTTCAGATTAATATATTTTTTTATCAAATCAACGTCACTCTACCATTACAATTATCCCCAATTTTACCAAAATAAAACCTCTGCCAATTTATCAAAAAAAAACTATAACCATCAACCATCAAACTAATTCCTATATCAAACTAATTCCTATATAGGAATTAGTTTGGTGGTCGATGGTTAGAGTTTATTTTTTATAAAATTAGGAAAGGTTTTATTTTGGTAAATTGAGATATATTTTTTTTTGGGTAAAATTAGGGATAAATGTAGTGGTAGAGTGATATTAATTTGATATACCAATGAATTTGATTGTTGATGGTTAGGGTTTTTTTTTGTAAAATTGTGATGTTTTTTTTTGGTAAATTGGCAGAAGTTTTTTTTTTGGTAAAATTGGAGATAATTGTAGTGGTAGAGTGACGTTGATTTGATAAAAAAATATATTAATCTGAAATAGGAAGGAGTTTGATGGTTAGATTTTTTTTTGGATAAAATTGGAAAAAATTTTGGATAAAATTTCAAAAAATTTTGGATAAAATTGAAAAAGTTTTTAATATTTTAAAACAAATAAAAAATAAATAAAAAAATAACAGAGCAACGTGGCAGTGCCACGCAGACACGTGTGTTATAGGAAAAAGTAAACAGCCTGTTTAAAAAAAATCTCCCGTATATTTCACCTCTCTCTCTCTCTCTTCCTCTTATCTATTCGGCCACCACACGCACACTCTCAGATGGGGAGTTCTCTTTTGCACACTCTCACCCATATAATATACGTGGGATCGTACGTCTATGGACTTTTTTTTCTTTTTTTTTTCCTTCTTTTATTCATCATCACGTGTTGTTGGGAATTTTTTCATTTTCTTTTCTTTCTTGTGTGTTATCTCTTCTCCAAACAATTTTTCAATTTGATCCAAAAACTTTTCAAATTTTATCCCAAAAAAAACACTAACCATCAACCATCAAATTCCTTCGTATATCAAATTAATATTTTTTTTATCAAATCAACTTCACTCTACCACTACAATTATCCTCAATTTTACCCAAAAAAAAAACCGCTCCCAATTTAACCAAAAAAATTGAGGATGTGTTTGTTTGATGGTCGATGGTTAGTGTTTTTTTTGGGATAAAATTGGGGAAGTTTTTGGGTAAAATTGAAAAATTGTTTGATATATTAATTTGATATATGAATGTGTTTGTTTGATGGTTGATGGTTAGAGTTTTTTTTTTTGGTAAATTGGAAGAGGTTTTTTTTTTTGGATAAAATTGAGGATAATTGTAGTGGTAGAGTGATGTTGATTTGATAAAAAAATATATTAATTTGATATATGAAGTAATTTGATGGTTGATGGTTAGGGTTTTTTTTGGGATAAAATTGGGAAAGTTTTTGGGTAAAATTGATAAATTGTTTGATATATTAATTTGAGATATGAATGTGTTTGTTTGATGGTTGATGGTTATGGTTTTTTTTTGGGTAAATTGGGAGAGGTTTTTTTTTTGGATAAAATTGAGGATAATTATAGTGGTAGAGTGATGTTGATTTGATAAAAAAATATATTAATTTGATATACGATGGGATTTGATGGTCGATGGTTAGATTTTTTTTTGGATAAAATTGACGAAGTTTTTGGATAAAATTGGAAAATTGTTTGAAAAAGAAACAACAGACCAGAAAGAAAAGAATATGAAAAAATTAGTAGCAACATGTGATGTGATGATGAATAAAAGAAGAAAAAAAAAAATCCAGTAACGTGGGATTGTTATATGAGTGAGCAATTCCCCTATGCAAAAGAGAACTCCCCCTCTCAGATCTATGTATCTCACTCCTGTCTTCTTTGTCTTCAACAATCACCTTCTCTCTCTCAGGTTATTTTTTTCACTTTTTTCTTTTTATTTATTTATTCAGAACTGGGTTTGCTATAAGCTCTTCCTCTTCTCTATTGATTGTGTTAGATTCTCTTGGTTTTAGGCTTATTTTTCTAGGTATCAATTAGTGTGCTGGTTTATATATTTTGTTGTTTATAATCAAGGATTGTTATGTATGATACCTTAATTTTGTCTTTTATGCTCTAGATTTAGGGAAAACCCCCCCCTTTTTATTCCATACTTTTGGTCACTCTTCGTTTCAGACAATGAAGTTAATTGCTCATATATGTTATCACCGTAAAAGAGGTAGATCTATAGTAGGCGAGTTCATATGCTCATGTATCAGTAAGTTAAAGTTTCATATCTATTTTTTAAAATCACTTATGCTTATTTAACATTTCATTTGTCTATCTTTTTATTATTATATGTAAACTCATTTTTTACGATCATTGACCATATGTTCTAACACCAGATCTTTCTAGAATAATGATTAGTTGTAACACCGAATCATGGTATTTGCTTCATACATTATGTCTGCCTTTTCTTTGTTCTTTTATGTTTTTTATTGATAGAATTTGTAAGTGTGAATTATCTCCTACATTAGAATTAAAGAAAAGTTATCCAAAAGTGGGAATCTGATATTTAGCATGTGTCTCATAGTTCCAGTTAAACCTTTTGTTCATTAACTTAAACTTGCTCTATTTCTATTTTTTTGTAAGATTTTTAGACTATCTATGACTTTATGTCGACAAACTTTCAATATTGTTCTGTGTGCAGGTATCTTTGTGGGATGCTATTATACAAACCAAAGAACAAGCAAAATTTTCAATTCGTACTTCCAAGTTGAATTATTGTTTCGTTGACCAGGTAATTTCTCTCTATTTATTTTTTGCACACGTATTGCTGTGTGCCACAGATGCTGATATTAATAATGCCAACAATCATTTTGAGAATTGGGTTTAAGTTTTAAACTATCTCATCACGTATAATGATGTTAAGTTATAAATCCAGCCGAGTTGTTATTTTTACAGTAATACATAACCTCTGGATTCAGTATACCTATTTACTTCCACCCATTGGGTTTCATCTATCTACTATCTGTAAAGGTATTGTTACTAATTGATATATTACTTACTGATATAGTTTAAGTTGCCATTTTATTGATATAAAATGGTTTAATTGGTACGTAATTGGTATGTCTTTTGCATGGTGCCTAGCAAGCTTATATTACATCTTTTGTTTTAAGGCTAATGGTCAATTGGTCATACAATGAACGTGTTTGGTTGCATTTTAGGTGTATTAGCTGGATTTTTTGAGTGTGAGAAACCCCAGCCCGTATAAAACCCCATCTTAAAAACTGGACTATACTTGTTTTGTTCAATTTTGCTGAACTTGTTTTGTTCTCTTTTGCTTTTAAGTTGGACTATACTTACTTCACCATCTTAATAAAGTTGAGCTATTCTGCTTAAAAGTTGCGACCAAACAAGTCTCATGTTCTTTTACATTTTACAAACTAAAATACTAGAAAAGATCAGTTTTTATTAATTTTTTTCTTGACCAGGACTTGTAAATTCATATTAATCCTTTTTCTATATAAATGTGTGGCAGAGTGCCTTTCCAAGGTGGCCATGAGACTGCAGGTCGTGGGCTTGCTGGTCGTGGAGATGAAGTAGAATTAGCTTTAATTTTAACTCCAACCTTCTTTGTTTTGCCGTCAAAACTAGAAGGATCAAGCTAAGAAACAAATTACTTTTCTCAAATTCAAGGTGAAGATATTTTTTTTGCTAAAATCAATCAATGTTGCAGATCTGTGATAATGATGTGATATTTAGATGTGTTTCATTTTTCTCTAATGTTGGTTTTGAGCTATGGTTTTGTGCGGTTTATTACAGGTTGAATTGCAAGAAAGATGGAGCTTTCATGACGAGCAGGCGAATTTATTCTTTGACGAGCGCTCCATCCGTCTGTTAAGTTCTTAAAGCTCATCCCTCCGTCAAAGCTCATCCCTCGATCTTGATAGAATGACGAGCGCTCCCAACAGTGCACTGGAAAAGAAGTTGAGGCAAGATTTACTATTTTCAGATGACGCTTCAACTACAAGAGTTGATTTCACGCTTACCATATGTACCGAAAGCTACAAAGTTTAGTTGTGATAGCCAATGACATTGGTTGATTAAAGTAGGCTATTCACTAGTATGTAATTTTGATGTATCGAATTTGTGAACAAGTATTGTTGTCGAATTTACATTAAATGGGTGTTAATTACGGGCTTAGTTTTATTTTGATAAGAAATTTGTTTATTTTTTTGATTAGCTCTTATAATACATTTTTATATAAAAAAAATACCATATGATTATAAATTCAGTATCAATGTTGTAACAAAAACAGCAACATGACTGAAATAGAATAGCAACATGATACACAGAGCAGCAACAAGGGAAAAAGGTGAAAAATGCTTTTTAAATTCTATATTTTGTTAAATTTAGCCACATATCACCTACACTTCAAATTGTGTTGCTTGTTTGGATAAGAAAGCTGAGCATTCAGCAACAACTTATTAATGTTGCTAAACCGTTGCCTCTTTTACCCGTCTGTTTCTAATTCTGTTACCAGAATTAGCGACATACAGATTACCGTCAGTTTTAAAAGTATTACAGATCTGTTGCTAATTATTGATTAGCAACAGAATTGATTAGTTAGCAACAATTTTTCTCTGATGGGAAACTTCCTTTTTCTTGTAGTGTTATGGCAGCCAAAACAAGCAACCATCTTATACGCCGATGTTCAAATAAGCGCAGAAAAATGAAGGAAGAAAAAAGCCGAATAGGTTTATAGATTTTATTAAAGTTGTATATGATTGTTAATAGGATATAATTGAATTATTTGAGAAGTAATTGATAAGAGCATGTAATGGAAAAGAATCCCCAATTTAAAAAGGGCTTTCGGAAAAAAAATGGGTTTTACAGAATCTTTAGTTTTATTAAAAAAATAATCCATTATTTGTAAGACTTATAGAAACAACCACATGTTTCTATTCTATAATCTATTGCACAAATTTCAAAACACAACACAATACATCCAAACATTAACAAAAGTAGCAGTTTGATCCTAATGATTAATGACAATTGATTAAAAAAATCAATGACTTGAACGCTTTCAATTAAAAAAGAGTGAAACCAAGTCAAGTTAAAAAAAAGCGCCAAAAAAATTATGCGTCTTAGGACCTGGAAGGCACCGGACCGGCTCTGTAGAGATATATAATGCTTGAGATTAATTTAAAAGAAGAGCAAAAGTAAAATGTATCTAGCAACAGGAAAAAAGAGATCTAGGCCTAGATGATAAGATCAAGTATACAGTAGAAACTCGATAAATTAATACTCGATTATTTAATAAACTTTTTAAGATAATATTTTTGGCCGGTCCCGACTCGGGAATAGGGTGCTAAATTAATAATTCGCTAAAATTATAAGATAATACATTTTTGATAATTTCTTTAGACCCCATATAAAATATAAATTAATAATTCCTTATATATAGCATATTACATGAATGATTTACGAAGGTTTCTTGAAAAATGACTCAATTGTCTTTTGTTTTTTGTTGAAATCAATTTTCCCTTGAATCTCGTCTCTAATTTTCCTTAGCATGGTAAGAACTCCTGGTGTTGTTTTCTCATAGCTCAACAAGAAATTGTTCAATGTGATTGCCGCTTTAATAGCTTCGTTTCGCGAATGGGGCTCCATTGTACAACTTTCATCATCTTCTTCATCGAAAAGTGATGAAGTCATATTTTGATCTTGTATTTATATAGAAAATATTTTTAATGTCCATAAAGTGATACATTGAACACAAGAAGCATAATAAGTTGGGAGATTGAAGGTTTCTTTCAAATTGGGCCCTTCATTTGATATACATGCATTGTATACAATAATTAAGTGGAAACTTGAAAGGTGTTTGTAAACTAAGTATTTTACTATAAATTAATAAAATATTAATTAATATATAAATTAATAATTATTAATTTATCGATTAATTAATAACTCTTTTAATTAATAAATTTTGGTGGTCCCAAGTGTATTATTTTATAGAGTTTCTACTGTACTTGTAACTCATAACATTGAACCGCCGGTTACGTGAATATCTGGGGGCTCCGCCTCTTATATACAGTGCACGTAGCATTTTGGAGGCTCAAATTAAATTTGAAAAAAAGACCTTAAATTAAAGTTATTTTTTTCAATAATATCATTAATATGATTTTTTATTAAACCGTGTTTAAAATATTTTTTTTAATTATAACTTATTAAATACAATAAACTATTCTAACTAGACCGTTCTCCTTAATTATTTGTTATTTAGCTAAAAATGTTGTTATATTCATCCAAATATCTGACCCAAAAATCTTATTCGCTGATTTGGCGGATTAGATATACCAATCATGTATTAAGTGAAAATTGTTTTTCAAAATCACAAATAAAAAGATTGGTCCATCTCATCAGCCATATCGGTGGATAAGGTTTTTGAGTTAAAAATTTGGTGATAAAAAACATTTTCCTAACTAGAATGTTTTTTTTTTGATATTTTTACTTCAGATGTGTCTAACGTCATTATATTTATTCCAAAAAATATAAGAGTCGATTATGTTATTTCTCTTAAAATGAGAAACTATTATTAAAAAAATTATAAAATTTACCTTCACATTTAATTATCTTATAAATTAAAGTGTGTTTTGACTGTTAATGTTCACTAGAAGCATGAAATAATTACAACGAAAGAGAAGAGAAAATTGTTTGATGTACTCTAGTTGTCTAGTGGATTTATACTACTCATAACCGGTAAATATAAAACAAACACTACAAAATAATATTGATTTTATGATGGTCAAAATCTATCACAAAACTGTCACAAATTGACCATCATGTTACAAAACTGTCACATATTGACGGTTATGTCACAAATACCTCACAATTCCCGTAGTTATTAAACTCATCACAAAAAACCGTCACAATTCCCGTAGCTATTTGTACATTTTTTTATAGTGAAATATATGTAATATTAATTAATAATCAATAATTTTCTAATGTATGTAATTGAAAAAATGGGCTCCTTATATGTTAGTGGCCCCAATTTAATGCTTACTAAATTGGACCATAGGACCGTTTATGAGTCCAAGCCTCGGATTAGTAGTCCTTTCGTTCATATATATGATGCGTCTACCAATATATATATTGTGTATGTAGTGTATAAATATACACGGCCGAGACTATAAAAGATGCAAATTGAGTGCATCTGTACATGGGGGTGGTGACATAGGATTTAGTCCAATCCGGATGTGATTATTTATCGGACCTTATTTTTTAATCTCATTCATAATACATACCCGGTTATTAGTTCAGGGACTAATAGCAGTGCCGCAACCAAACAAGATTCAAGTGTTTTTTTATAATAGTGATAAATATCGTATTTTATTTACACATTATCGATTATTTGTTTCCTACTTGATGCTTATTTCAGTTTCAAGATATCAATAAGAATAAGCAGTTAAGTTGCTTCCAACTTGTCTCTAAATATGTCTAATTCTATCAATTCTTAACTTTTTCCTACATTTTCCGATAACTATACGATGAAAT
Organism: Primula vulgaris; assembly: GCA_963920805.1. Classification (NCBI taxonomy): domain Eukaryota; kingdom Viridiplantae; phylum Streptophyta; class Magnoliopsida; order Ericales; family Primulaceae; genus Primula; species Primula vulgaris. Next base: position 25,302,947 of record OY987213.1, read on the forward strand.
AGCTAATTATAAATAAATGGACAATATTTCTCTACAAACTAGGTTGCAGATTTTACCAACAACTCTTCCATAACTTATATTATAAGATTATAAATAAATAATCAATTTCTCTTGTAGGCATGTTGTAGCTAGCACCCGTCCCAGCCCCCTAGAACCTAGCTAGTCCCTGATAATATTTGTTGTACGTTATTACTTATTTGTAAAATTTTCTTGATAACATCTCAAAGAATTCTAATTTAACAAGCCTCCAAATTCTATTTTAATCGAAAATGGGGATTGTTAGTTTAACACTCAACTTACAATTATGTCACACACAACCTCATATTTTAACCACTTCACCAACATAGTTCAACCCATCATCATACCGGGCTTGTTAATAATGATAATATATAAACAGCTGAGTATACTAAAATGAGTAAAGTTTTACTTGATATTAAACAACATTTAACTTTCAGGTTTAAAAGATTTAGTTACTCAAACCAACATTCCCAATCTAGTACTTAATCATTCAAATTTGACTAGTTCATGAGTCAATTTATTTAAGGATAAGCCACCTGCCTAGATTCACTGGGAATAGAGCGTGTAGGAACTTCTGGGAAATAGAATAAACCTAAATTTAATGTGAATAAATTATTAGGCATATCTAAGAGCATCCATTTGAAAATTTGTAAAAATAAACAATAATAAATCGTAGAAATATTACTGTATGTCAGTAAGGAGAGAGGGCACATGGTCCACTGGAATCAAGTGGGCAAGAATGTGTCGCCCTTATCTCAAAAATTTCAAGAAGAAATTTTTTTATATAAAAAAATTCAGATATTTAAAATTTTATACATTAACGACTCTCTAATAAATAAATACTAACTTAATTCAAATGATAAACATAAATTTTTTATTTTCACAAGCTTGCTAGTTTGAATTTTATGATTATTTTTTACTGTTAACATTACCTTACTATTAAAAAAAAGGGTTAATTCATGTTTTCTGTATCAAACTATCGCCTTTTAACAATTTGTATACTCAACTAATATTTTTAACAATTTACATACTAAATTAACAGAAATCGATCAATAACCATACTATTGGTGACATGTCAGCAATTAAACACACAGTTGGCAAAAAACTGCTTACGTGGACTTATCAATATTACACGACAGCAATTAAACAAACATTAATTCATATTTTCTGTACCAAACTATCGCATTTTAACAATTTGCATACTCAACTACTATTTTTAACAATTTACATACTAAATTAACAGCAATTGATCAATAACCATACTCTGGGTGAAATGTCAGCAATTAAAAAAACAGTTGGCAAAAAACTGCTACGTGGACTTATCAATATTACACGGTAGCAATTAAACAAACATGTGTCTATTAACCAAAACATTCTCTCTCTATACGTATATGATAGAACATAAAAATTGGACCCGAATTTGTCTATCCGGGTATGAATCAACCCACACGTTGTAAAGGGATATCCGATGCTTAATTGGGCTATAACATGCCTATTCTTCGAGAATAAGAGTGGATATTACTAAAAGACCAAGCCCACTTAACAAGAGACCCATGTCTGGAAAATCCCATGAGATGAACATAATTGTCTATAAATAGCCAACAACCCCCCTTAAAAAAAGAAGGACCAAAAAATTTATCTAAAAAATATAGAGAGAATGAGAGAAAAAAATAGAAAAACTAGTCAGAGCTTAACACACTATAAAACATACCGAGTAAGGTACAAGACCGAACACCGAGATCGAAGAAAGATCAAGATTATAAGAGCAAGTTGTAAAACCGAGCACAAGTGCAAATAGAAAATTGTAATCCGAGCAATTATACCACCGAGCATAATAAAGATTAAAGAAGTGTTCATTATTTATTCTCTTTGATATATTATATTATTGTTGAAAAGCCTAACGCCACCGACCAAAGTTATGGCTTTATCAGTATAACTCTGTCTATACGTATAACTCTGTCTATTAAGCAACAATTACTCAAATAATTAATTTTTAAACATGAGTTGGGTGCTTCGTCATGGGACAGACCCTCCAAAATACGGTAAGTCAATGAATTGTGCAATCTATAATTAGTGGTTTTTTAATTATATATTTCTTCATTTTATAATTAGGGTTTTTGTTATTATTATTTTTTTTTGGATTATTCAGTTTACATTATTTGAGTTTTTAATTATTAGAGATTTTTAATTGTATATTACTTAATTTTATAATTAGGGTTTTTTTATCAATTTATTTAGATAAGTCCACGTAGCAGTTTTTTGCCAACTGTTTTTTTAATTGCTGACATTTCACCTAGAGTATGGTTATTGATCAATTGCTGTTAATTTAGTATGTAAATTATTAAAAATAGTAGTTGAGTATGCAAATTGTTAAAAAGCGATAGTTTGGTACAGAAAACATGAATTAATGTTTGTTTAATTGCTGTCGTGTAATATTGATAAGTCCACGTAAGCAGTTTTTTGCCAACTGTGTGTTTAATTGCTGACATGTCACCAATAGTATGGTTATTGATCGATTTCTGTTAATTTAGTATGTAAATTGTTAAAAATATTAGTTGAGTATGCAAATTGTTAAAAGGCGATAGTTTGATACAGAAAACATGAATTAATCCAAAAAAAAACATTAACTTACTATTTAACTTCTCCATTAATTAATTGACTTTTTAAGTTAGTATTACAAGATTTTATAAATAAATATTTTAGTTTAGTTTTATAGTTATATTACAAAAAAGTTTAAACTAATAAATTCGTATTTGTAGTCAAATTTTTTGTATCGTTTGAAATTTTTTGATCAATGGACAAGTGAGCTAAGTTTTAATCTCCAATTTTCGTTGGTTTTTTATATCATTTATTCATATTGTACTAACAAAAAAAATCAACGGTCTTTCAATAATTAAATTCTGGTTTCACCATTGTCTTGTATCACAATTTCATCCCTTCCATTGCACTTAGGACTTGCCATTATAGCCTATCATATAATGAAACAAATTGACTATAACATTTCTCTAATGAAACTGTTACAACTCAATATGACTTTCTAAACTTCCTTAAGTTGTTGTCGTATTACACTATGCAAAAATATTTGTATATTACGTTTGCAGGAAAAGTTATAGGTATTCCTGGTTAAAACTGGCAGTTGCAACCACAGTTGCAACCTGCTTATGCAGATTCTTGCAGAATCTGTATTTTCTACATTTATTTAATTGACAAAGTATTTTATTAATGCAGATGATATTCTCACGTTTTTATACAGATATGTTATATGTTTTGAGAATATTTATTTATTAAACAAAGGTAATTATCTTTCCAAATCGTGTGAGATTTGTTTTTAAAAATATATTATCTTATGAAAACATTTGTTCTATTCCTTAAAGTTTCCTAAATAAAATCTTTTGTTATTCAGTCTTATACGAATGATTAGTTATTGATTTGCTGAGTATAAGTTTGAATCATGATCGAAGATATATTATTCCATATATATAACTATCAAAAAGATTGTCACGTGTGAATCTTTTTAAATAAATATATTATCTTATAATTCAAGATATATATTACATTGTGCTAACAGATTTGATTAAATTTGTTTGTACTTAATTTATGAGAAATATAGACAGGATATCTTGAAGGTTGAAAGGAGTTTATGTCTTAAAAATGAGCTAACTAATCTCCTTGTTACAAGCAAACTGTCAGCCGAATTTGGAGTCAAAATAGCCATGTGATTCTAATATTATCTACAATAATGTTGTTATCTCTATTGTTAACTAAAATAGTTAGCTAAAAATGTATTTTTTTGTCTACATTAGTTATGTTAAATCATGTGTTATTTTTATAGATGCTAAAAAAGTTGTTAAATATAACAATATTTTTAATGTTGTTAATTGATGATGTGACAAAATATCATTAATTAAAATATGAAGTATATTTTAACTACTCCTATTTTAGTTCTTATATTAGTATGGGTTTACAAAATGACTAATTAATAAAATTTTAATTAATAATTAATTTTAATTAAAATTAGATAACTTTGTTAAGTTAATACACTAATGTGAATGTTAAGTTTAAGTTACATATGTGTCATTTAACATGCAATTAAATGATGATGTGTTAAAGTTAATATTATTAAAATTAACACAACTATTGTGGATGCTGTAACAAAATTTATTTCTAAATATCTTACAAACATGGCGATCAAATCTTCAATCAATGAAGCATGGAATAGGCAGACAGAATCTTTAAAGATTGAAGATAAGTCATGCGAAGATTTGACAGATTTGAAAGATTTTTATTCTTATAAATAGTCTCATATTTGCTTGTAAAGGGTTGCGTTCTAAACTTATAAAAAAACCCAACTTAGAATGAATACACGTGAGCAAAAAATATGAAAATAACAATGACGGAATGTTATTGTTTATGAACAATAGTTATTTAGTAATAGCAAAATAGTGATAGGCAGAAAAATATAGAGTGAGTCTGAGAGTTTTTCATAAGTGTCGTGTCCTATTTTGTACGTTTGAAATAATACTACAAACTGAGTGAGTGTTTCAAAAACGTATCCCTGAAACTAAGGGTGAACTTCGTTACAAACGTCTTGTGTTATTTTGCTTTCAAAGTTACAGACGTTCTTTGTTCATCAGATTAATTTGGTTGCAATCACAGTTGTAACTGCAGTTGCACCCATCAACTTTACACCAATTAGAAGTGCGGATAGCAATTTCAGAAACCTCAATAAACATTTAACGTAATAAAAATATTGCTCTTTAACAACAAATCGAATGTATTCGTCTTCATGAACGACTAAAGAAAAGAAAGCCTCATCTATAGGATGATCTTGAATCTCCAAGAAGATTTTGAAACAACCCTGAATATAACATTCCACTAATGAAAACTTAATAAACATTAAGAACCTACAAAGGATATAAACAAATATTAGTGAAGTGTTATATTCAGGGTTGGTTTCAAAATACGATATTGGTAAATATTTGTTTGTCCTTTGTAGGTTCTTAATGTTTATTAAGCTTTCATTGGTGAAATGTTATATTCAGTGTTGGTTTCAAAATCTTCTGGGAGATTCAAGATCATCCTATAGATGAGGCTCTCTTTTCTTTCGTCGTTCATGAAGACGAATACATTCGATTTGTAGTTAAAGAGCAATATTTTTATTACGCTAAATGTTTATTGAGGTTTCATCAGTGAAATGCTATAGTCAGTTTGTTTTATTATATGATATTCTGTAATGGCAAGTACTTAAGTGCAATGGAAGGAATAAAAGTGTGATACAAGTTGACCATGTGCCCTCTCTCCTTATTGACATACAGTAATATTTCTACGATTTTTTATTATTTATTTTTACAAATTTTCAAATGCAGCAGCATGATTTTGGTCTTTTTATATATAATCCATACTAACAAAGACGGTTATAATTATCATTATTATATAATTTGAAAAGTTTTAAAAGAATTAGTTTTGCGATTTAGAAAGAGATTATCGGCACAGTTTGTTGTTCGTTTGTCTTCCATCTTAATCATTTTTTTTACCACTATAAGAAAAATTAAGATAGCAACAGTTACTTTTTGAAAATTGTTATTAAAGTGAGTGTCGCTAAATTTTAGTAACAGTTTAGCAACAAAAGTTGTCAAATTTAGCGACACTCGGTTTACCATTAGTTTAGCAACAAACGCTTTTATGGTAAGCTGACATTTTTTTATAATGTACTAACATAATTGTAATTAAATTTAAAAAAAAGTGAATGGTTAAGTGCTAAGAAATTAAAACCATAACCCGGAAAAGGCTGGAATATTCTATACTATAATTGTTTCTGCTGCATAAATTTGGAATTTAGTCAAATAAAAATGAAACTATCAAGACTCCTAAACATTTTTTATTTTCAAATTTGTAGCTTTGCCTACCGTTTTGTATTAGATATTGGCGAGCCTGCTTTTATTTCAAGGCCCGGCTTAATCAATTCGCGTCGGCTCCAATCTTTCGTGGTGCCAGTCGTGGATGGTATCTACTTCGTGGACGGGACGCTCTTCGTGCCTGCACAGGAAACGAACAGGGACCCGGGGTTGGAACCAGGTTTTCCCTCTCCAACGATCAAGTCAGTATAGGGGAGACTGAAAGTAAGTATGTAGTGAAGGGTGATGGATCGGACCGGTTACAAGTTGTAGTGTCGGATGTTTCGGGGTGAGTTCAGGTAGTCCGGATGATTTTAGCTTTATCTCTCCTCTCTGTCTTTTTGTATCCCTTTCTAAGTAGAGTTAGAGGGGGTATTTATAGTATGATTAGAGGTGTATTAACCCTTGGATCACTGTACTGTAAAACACTGATCCAACGGCGTTTAGGTCATTTATGACTCTGACAAGAGTACTGTCCTCTTCCGGGGCCCACAGGAGATGACCTGTGATTGAGCCACGTCGATGAAACGCTTAAAGGGTCCCCCAAGGGAGCAGCTGCATTAATTGGGGAAGCGTACTTGATACGCTTCCTAGGCCGGCGTCGTTACAGACCGGTCCATCCAGATCCGGGGTGATACGTGGCCTATGGTTGACAGACCCGGGTAGCATGTTGTGGTGATGGTATTGCCCCGGACGAGGGGGTGTCGACATTCCCTCGCCAGATATGCCTAACAATTTATTCACATTAAATTTATTCTATTTCCGAGAACTTCCTAGGCACTCTATTCCCAGTGAATCTAGGCAGGTGGCCATCCTTAAATAAATTAACTCATAAACTAATCAAATTTGAATGATCAAATACTAGATTGGGAATATTGGTTTAAATCTTTTAAACCTGAAAGTTAAATGGTTTTTAATATCACGTAAAACTTTTCTCATTTTAGTATACCTAAAGTGTTTATATATTATCATTATTAACAAGCCCGGTGTCACGGGTTGAACTATGTTGGTGAAGTTGGCTAGGGTTCTAGGGGGCTGGGATGGGTGCTAGATACGACATGCTTAATTAATTTGGTAAAGAGATAACTCTTGATCAGCTTGTTTGATAAGTTTATCAAGAATTCTTATTTAACACATGGACAAATCAATAAAATATTTGTTTGGTCCTATTTTTCCTACATCTTTATTACTCACCGCTGGTGAGTGAAAACACTTAATTTCCAGCTACAATATATTTATTTTCCATGAACATGTTTTGATTCTTGTAAAGAAAATTCTTTACGGACCTTAAAACTTTTCAATTCTTGAACAAAATTCATCATAATAGTCAGTCTTCGATCTCGTAGCTATCATTGTCCCCTGATAATTACTTGAGATTGCATTCGATGTTGGAGTCGCATTTTATACATTTCTAATACAAAAAATAAATATTGTGATCTCTCCCCCTTACGTTCTTACGTCCTTGGTGCTCTAATTCTTAGACATTCACTTATTTTCCTAACGGGGCCCTTTTTTCAATAAAAAATAATTCGGCAATTAAAAGATATACTTATGTTCCCCCTGATATTTTTTTTAAAATCTAAAGACTTGGTTAAAGAGAAATGAAATTATTTATCCTAGAATTGTTGGAGATGGAGATAATTCGGTTAAGGGCGGCATGACTCTATCTTACTTGTCTAATTTAAACATCGAAACCATATTTTTACTCGTCGTTTTGGTATTAAAGAACAATTCCAATCCGGAACGTTCAAGTTAAAAACAATCTTTAGGTTTCGCAAAAGTATTAGGAGAAAAATATAATATATCAAAACCAATTGAAATTTCATGAAAGTAAATTACTTATATTTTGGTGTCTTGGTGAAGAGATGTCGTGGACTTCTGAGCCGTTTTTGAGCTGGGAAATATGATAATGTTGTCGATTTAAAATAAATGTAATTTTTGAAAAAAGATAAAACTAAAAATCAAGATTTAAGTTTAGCGGGAGCGGAAACGTATTTATTTCATTTACATAAAACAAGTTAGGCGGATTTTTTGACAAATCGAGCGGTTCCTAATAAAGACAGACCCGACTCAATTTCGATGGAGTATATTACTAATATTACTCGTTAAACTCGTTAGTAAAATTTAATACACTATTTCACTTACTAAAATATAAATTTGTTACATTGTAAACCGTGTGGTAAACAAATAAAATATAGTAATATACTAAATTAGGTCTGAGCTCCGAGTATGTTTAAATTTTAAGATGAATCAAATGAATACAGAGTCATATTTTATTAAATCGTCATAATAATGTTTGTCACTTTTAACAATTATTATTTTATGGTTTTGCGGAGACCATATATTTATATAAACATTTTCCAAAAATTTATTATTTTATTAATGTATCGAAATTGATCATTTTTCACATTAAACTAAGTTATTATTTTAGAAAGATTATTAATTTACCAAGTATTAAATTACAGAGGTTCGCCTGTACTTTGCGGTACTCCCATTATAAACTTCTTTAACACTGTTGATTTCACTCGCGTACAATATCACACATATATAGGAACTGCTCGTATATTACTAAATTCTCCACTTAATTTTTGAATCACATATCCTACTTATATATATATATATTTGAATTTATTACTCATCTCTATAAGCTTTCTTTATTTCTTTGTTATAAGAACATTACATAATTAAATTCTTAATTTCATTATTTGTTCCTCTACGAGTACTATTTACTCTTTTATTCGTATTCTTCACATGAAAAATTGTATTTAAAATTTATCTTAGTTGATTTTTAAAATTTATTTCAAATGTTATATTAAATGAGTGTGTACTATGAAATCGTTTTTTTCTATTATTTACGAGGGCTTCAATTTCGTGTTTTGCTAGGACTTATAAAACTTTGGAGACGCCACTGAATAAAGGGAACACTGATATTTTTCTTATTTCACTTCGCCCATAATCGATATAGATATACAGGCTACAAGCCTACAAGCCTTACATAATAAGAAAACATATTCCTTACATAATTAATGTTCTATTTATTTTATTTTATTCATATTTTCCACAGATCCATCATTTCCGGCTAAAGTCTTATATTTATCCTTCCTTGTCAAATTAGTGCACTTATACGAGAGATCCGAAGCTATAGCCCTTTGTATGAAGTTTGCCACCTCATAGCTAGACTTCCCACCAGAACACGTTAATCCTATAGGTACTTTGCTCAAGAATGTAACTTCATAGGATGGAAAAGGGTTCATAAAGAAGTAGAATGGGTCCATTGCTTTCGACCCTCGAGCTGTTGTCCCATGGAACATGCTCATATGATTGACCATCGCTACAGGCACGAGCTGGTCTGTTAGCTCAGCAAATAGGGCCGAGAACCTTAGGAGAAATGGCTCACGACAAGTAGTTCCTTCTGGACAAATGGTAAGGTCACCTTAAAAAAAAGTATTTTGCTTTTTGTTAGTATTTATGTACAAAGAAAAGAAGCATCAATAGGGGAATGCGTGATGATATAAGGAGAGAATTTTTGACATATACTCTCGTAAAAATTCAATATGGACCATCAGATCATGTATATGAGGGTAAATCAATTATCAACATTAAATATCTACGAAAGTTTATGTGAATAAGTATTTAGTTATTTCATCACTCATAGGGAAGAGATGCAAAGTCATCCTTATTGAGTAAATATTTTGTGGACTGCATCTTCCAAAATCTAGGAGTTTCAAGCAATAAAAATCTAGTAAATGATTGAGGAGTCTTTATCATTAATTAAAAATAAAATATTTATCTACAACAGTGTTGAATGAGATCACTATTTTAATTGATGTACATGAACCAATCAATATTTTTCCATCCTTGTTAGTTGTTCTGGTTACGGAAGTTATTTTATATTCACTTCACTTCTCGCTAAGTAACTTTTTTTCCGTGCAAGTCTTTATAATTCTGTAAACTTTTAGAACATCTGTACCGGATCTAAAACCGATCAACATATAAAACATCCTTCCTGCTTAAAACCTAATGGAACAACCGGATCTAAAACACTAAGTATCCACCGCAAGATCACCTAAGAAAGATTCAGGTCCTTTTACATGTTTCTTATAAGTTGCAGTCGATGTGAATTATTTATCATCCTACTGTCCATTAGTATTATGTGTGAGAGTGAATAGTCGTCCATTCTTTCCTCAAATTCATGATTAGGATAAGTTAGTTTAGGGGAGATTCTCTTTTCATTACTGGGATCCCACGTCTACGTGGCTGCCTAATTTTTTTTTAATTTTTTTTTTTATTTATGTTTTCCTATGTAAAAACTTTCCAATTTTAACCAAGAAGTTATCTAATTTTACCCGAAAAAAACCCTAACCATCAACCATAAAACTATTTATTATATCAAATTAATATATTTTTTTATCAAATCAAAGTCACTCTACCATTACAATTATTTTCAATTTTATCTAAAAAAAAACCCTAATCATCGACCATCAAACTCCTTCGTATATCAAATTAATATATTTTTTTATCAAATCAACATCAATTACCATTACAATTATACCCAATTTTACTATAAAAAAAAACTATCCCAATTTACCCACAAAAAAAAACTTCCCCAATTTTACCCAAAAAAAATTCTAACAATCAACCATCAAACTCATTCGTATATCAAATTAATATATTTTTTTATCAAATCAACATCACTTACCATTACAATTATACCCAATTTTACTATAAAAAAAAAACATATCCCAATTTACCAAAAAAAAAACTTCCCCAATTTTACAAAAAAAAACTCTAACCATCAAACTCATTCGTATATCAAATTAATATATATTTTTATCAAATCAACATCACTCTACCACTACAATTATCCTCAATTTTACAAAAAAAAAACATATCCCAATTTACAAAAAAAAAACATTCCCAATTTTACCAAAAAAACCCCTAACCATCAACCATCAAACTCCTATCAAATTAATAAATTTTTTTCTCAAATCAAAATCACTCTACCACTACATTTATCCCCAATTTTACCAAAAAAAAAAAATCTCTTTCAATTTACCAAAAATAAAACCTACTCCAATTTTACAAAAAATAAACTCTAAGCATCAACCACCAAACTACTTCCTATAGGGTTATTTTTGGTAAAAAAAATTTTTGGTAAATTGAAAGAGGTTTTTTTTTTGGTAAAATTGGGGATAATTGTAATGGTAGAGTGATGTTGATTTGATAAAAAAATATATTAATTTGATATATGAAGGAGTTTGATGGTTGATGGTTAGAGTTTTTTTTTGGTAAAATTGGACAAGTTTTTTTTTTTTTGGTAAATTGGGATAGTTTTTTTTTTAGTAAAATTGAGTATAATTGTAATGGTAAGTGATGTTGATTTGATAAAAAAATATATTAATTTGATATACGAAGTAGTTTGATGGTCGATGGTTATGGTTTTTTTTTAGATAAAATTGAAAATAATTGTAATGGTAGCGTGACTTTGATTTGATAAAAAAATATATTAATTTGATATAATAAATAGTTTTATGGTTGATGGTTAGGGTTTTTTTCAGGTAAAATTAGATAAGTTTTTGGTTAAAATTGAAAAGTTTTTACATAAGAAAACATAAATAAAAGAAAAAACAAAAAAAAAAATTAAAAAAATTTAGGCAGCCACGTAGACGTGGGATCACATATCCCATGTCCCTTATAGCTCTGAGTAATCCCAGTAATGAAAAGAGAATCTCCCTTAGTTTAGGGGACGTCCTCTTAATTTCATTGCAAATTTTCTTAATCCATTGTATTTTCCCACGTATTAGTTACAGTTTGTAACTAATAGGTGCCATTTTGACTTTTTAAAGAAAAATAAAAGTAACTCTTTTTGGCTTTTTCTCGAAAAAAAAATCAAAAAAAGACAGAAAAATTTATAAAATTACAAAACTTGGTTTTCAAAGTTAGAATATGAATTCCAAAAATTATAATGTCAAAATTTTATTTTATTTTATATTTCATGTTAAAACATGACTTTTTGAAGAATAAAAATTAAATTTCTAAAATTGAGTTTGTAAAATTACCAAGTAGATTTTAAAATTAATCAAATCAGTTTTGTCTTTTTTTTGTTATTTTTTGGGCTTCCTAACCTGAGTCCAAATCTTTTACCCCTTATTCTCTATCCCCTTCCGTGCCCCCTTACTTATTTTCACCCAAATTTTAAATTTTCACAACTTGTTCCGCAAATTTATAAGTTTTTATATTATATTGTATTCAAATTTTAAAACATTTGGGCATAATATTGTTTTAGACAATTTTTCTAAGATTTAATCTTTAATTTACACTAATTTATATATTTATTCCAAAATAAATTACGTGTGGATTTTTTTTTAAAATTAATTATTGGAATATATTGATACATGTATTATAGTAATTGTACAATTTTTTTCAAGTTTTTTAGAATTTTTTTTAGATAAAATAAGCAAAGGGGCACGGAAGGGATAGAGAATAGGGGTAGAAGATTTGGACTCTTATTAAAATCTTTTTGAGAAAAACTAGAAAAAATATTCAAAATTTGAATTTCAAATTTTCAACACAGTTCCAAACTTTTATAACTAAGTTTTTATAGTATTACAATAAAAATTTAAACTTTTTTATTATTGTTTTGATTTTTTACAAAAATAACTCAAAAAAATTAAAAATTCTAAAAATAAAAGAAAAACTAACTTATTATTTTTTAAACTCGTTTCTAACCTTTAAAACCAAGTATTACAAAAAAAAAAGTTTTTTTTTTTTTTCAAAAAAAGTCAACTTTAAAAAAAAATAAAAAAATATCGCACATGTTAGTTTCAAAGTGTAACTAATAAGTGCGAAATTGCAATGTATTGAGAAAATTTGCACTACTGGGAAAAATAGATGCCCTTTAGTTTATTTACTCAAATTACAGCTAAAACAAGCTAATAATTTTTAACCTGCTCGTAGAAGCTTTGTAATCACGCGAGCATCCTTGGTACGGTCCCTGTTGAGCCTCGCGGACTTAACAGGTGCTATAAACCGAATAAACCTGGACGCGGAGTATGATACAGTTGGGACTTGTCGCCCAAGTACGACAGATAGGACAAGCGCATCAATCACCGTGCGATGAGAACATACAAAGAGGACTCCAGAAGACTTTTCTTTCATCGGAGGCTGACCCTTGACTATAATTCTAACACCAAGGGCCCTCCAAACATCAAATAAAAAGGGCATTGGGATTATAACTGTTGCAGCGACGCGAATGATAGAGAGGAGAAAACCAATGGGGAGCCATATGAGAATGATGAGGGCTTTTATCGGGTCTGGCTTTTGGACTAAGCGACCGTCGTGGAATATTATGGGTTTAGGTAGTTGGTCTTTTGTCACGGGCTTGGTGGTTGAGCTTGAATGGACCATATAGGCTTCCTGTATGCAGTTTTTTAAGCAAATAAGCTGGAGTTTTCTTGTCTAAAAAACAATTTTTTTCAGGTTAAGTGCTCTAATTTTACTCCTTGAAAGCTGCAACTACATATATATATATATATATATATATATATATATATATATATATATATATATATTGGAGGGCTGATCAGAAGAGTTCTCTCCATAATCCTCCAGAAATTAAATGCAGTGTTGCCACATGTATCATTACAAATACAATGGCTAGGAATTAGGATCTATTTCATTCATTCCTTTTATTGCCCTCACATAAAAAAGTTATACTACACTTTTTTTGAAAAAACGCACAAACCGTAAAAAAAATCTACAGTTTACAGTGTTTTTATGCAAACCGTACATTAAATGTACGGTTTGCATGTATTTTTTTTATTTTTTTTTTGTAATTTCAATTTGTAAAATAGGAAAAAATATATAAAATATGCAAATACATAATTCACTTAACTATATATAATTGTTTGTTGTTTGTTTATATTAATTATATAAATTATAATAATTGTTGATATTTGTCCCATTTTTGCATTATTATTTTTTTTTTGTAATTTCAATTTGTAAAATAGAAAAAAATATATAAAATATGCAAATCCATAATTCACTTAGCTATATATAATTGTTTGTTGTTTGTTTATATTAATTATAGAAATTATAATAATTGTTGATATTTGTCCCATTTTTGCATTATTTATTTTTTTGTGTAATTTCAATTTGTAAAATAGGAAAAAATATATAAAATATGCAAATCCATAATTCACTTAGCTATATATAATTATTTGTTATTTGTTTATATTAATTATAGAAATTATAATAATTGTTGATATTTGTCCCATTTAATAAAAAAATTAGGGTTTTTATTCAAATTTGTGTTATTTAGATATTTATTACTAATGGTTTGGTTATGATGTTACATGTTTATGATGGTTATTTGTTTTGATTGAGAAAAATAAAAATTGTTACGTTTTATTAATATTTACCCGTTTTGAAAATTATGGGTTTTATAAAATTATGTTTTTTAATTAGTTTGTTTGCCCAAATCACCAATACAAATTGGGGTTGTTGATATTTTATCCGCTTTATAAAAAAATTGAGTTATCAATGTTTGGTTATCATTTGTTTGGTTATGATTAAAAAATTGAGTTATCATTGTTTGGTTATGATTAAAAAATTGAGTTATCATTGTTTGGTTATAATTGAGTTATAACCAAACAAATTTGAATAAAAACCATAATTTTTTTATTAAATGAGACAAATATCAACAATTATTATAATTTCTATAATTAATATAAACAAACAACAAACAATTATATATAGCTAAGTGAATTATGCATTTGCATATTTTATATATTTTTTCCTATTTTACAAATTAAAATTACAAAAAAAAATAATAATGCAAAAATGGGACAAATATCAACAATTATTATAATTAATATAATTAATATAAACAAATAACAAACAATTATATATAGCTAAGTAAATTATGAATTTGCATATTTTATATATTTTTTCCTATTTTACAAATTGAAATTACAAAAAAAAATAAAAAAAATACATGCAAACCGTACATTTAATGTACGGTGTGCATAAAATATATGCAAACCGTACATTTTAATGTAGGGTTTGCATAAAAACACTGTAAACTGTAGATTTTTTTTACGGTTTGTACGTTTTTTCAGAAAAAGTGTAGTATAAAAATCCAACCTCCCCACATATTAAATGAGTTATGACGTTTAGATAGCATTAAACGTGAAAATCTATATTTTTTTCATGTCTCTGATTTTCTTAAACTCAAAAGTCAAATACAAAGGAAAAAAACTACATTTCTTACTATCTCTTACACAGTTCAAATCTTCTACCCCTATTATTTATCCTTTTCTGTGTCTCATTGCTTATTTTCACTCAAATTTTAAATTTTCACAACTTATACCGCAATTTTATAAACTTTTATATTATATTGTATTCAAATTTTAAAACATTTAAACATAATATTGTTTTAGAATTTTTTTTTAATATTCAATGTTTAATTTACACTAATTTATACATTTATTCCAAAATAAATTTTGTGTGAATTTTATTTTAAAAATAATTATTGAAATGTATTGATACATGTATTATAGTAATTGTACAATTTTTTTCAAGTTTTTTAGATTTTTTTTTTTTTGATAAAATAAGCAAGAGGGCACGAAAGGGGTACAAGATTTGGACTCCTCTTACGCACACAAATGAGTTTATCTATTTTCTAATTACACAGTTCTTTTTAGACTACTTTCTTTGATTATGTCTTAAACAAAAATGGTTTTTCTTACATTATAATTAATTTTATAGTTCTTTTTCTATGATACAAACAGACCAAGATAATTTGCTTGATAGTCTAAAATAATCTATATGCTTATACTGTACTTTTACCTAAATTGGGCTTTGATTTGGAATATTTACCATAATTATGTGTCTATAATCACAGAAATTGAAGTTAACAAACTAAACATTTACCATATTTGTGTACATTACCATATTTATGCTAATTAACGCCATATATAACTCGTTTGAATATTTGATATGGCCGGAAACAATAAATGAAGGAATGAAAGAGATTAGTTTTCAAAAAAAAAAGAAGGAATGAAATAGATCATCACCATTGGATTCTTAATATAGTACATGTGGAAACACTGAGTCCAAATCTTCTGTCCTCTATTCTCTATCCCTTTCGTGCCCTCTTACTTATTTTCATTCAAATTTTAAATTTTCACAACTTATACCGTAACTTTATAAACTTTTATATTATATTGTATTCAAATTTTAAAACATTTGAAAATAATATTGTTTTAGACAATTTTTTTAATATTCAATGTTTAATTTACACTAATTTATATATTTATTCCAAAATAAATTTTGTGTGCATTTTCTTTTAAAAATAATTATTGAAATGTATTGATACATGTATTATAGTAATTGTACAATTTTTTTTAAGTTTTTTAGAATTTTTTTTGGGATAAAATAAGCAAGTGTGCACGGAAGTGGGTAGAGAAATGAGGTAGAAGATTTGGACTCGAAAACACTCCATCTAATTTATGAAGGATTATGGAGAGAATGTGAGCTGTCCGGAAGAGGTGCCCTGACTGTGTTTTACACAGTCAGAATAACTGTGTTTAGATCTGTACCGTCTGAACCTTTGATCAGACGGTTCAGAGATAAACACAGTTTTTTTGACTGTGTAAAAAACAGTCAGATGCCCCTTCTTCGAGCTGCCCTCCATGTATTGAGCTCATGTTGATTTTAACTTTTATACAATTTTTTTATGAACGAGTTTATAATTGATCAAGTAGACTTCAAACTCGATGTAACCTAACTACTCCCTCCCTCCCTATGTCCACTATTTCAAAATTTTTTTCAAAATAAGTGTTCGTTTTCTAATTTATAAATGAAAAAAATGATAAAATTACTATAATATCCTCAATAATTGCAATGAATACATTTCAAAAGGTGACAATAATAATTATTTAATTTAAATTCGTGCTATATTTGTAACTTTTAAATGCATTTAATGATAGTTTTTAATATTTACCAAAATATAAGAAGGGCACTCAAAAAGGAATGGACAGAGTATATTTTTCACAACAAAAAAAATCCACTATTATCTTTTGTTTGACTTGTATATTCATGCAAATAAGCTTGGGTTCTATAAGGCTGGAAAATCTGGTTTTGTCAGCATAAAAGCATCTAATCTTTAAAGTAGAGGAGCAAATTAATCCAGTATTAAGTTGGCCAACCAAATGGAGTGCATCATATATTCATATAAGCAAATAAAAGTAAGAATAAAAAATATTCCATGGAACCAAACAAGAAAGGACAATATTGTGTACAAACCTTGCACAAGGCCATGAAAGCAAAATCACTAGTTCTATCTCCAAGTCCAATATCAGGCTTCTCATCACCAAAAGCTTTAACAAGAGCATCAACTTTTTTATTTCCCACAAGCACACCTGGCTTTTTTACAATTCCTGTTGCCCTACCCTTGTAAGTCTCAATCTCAGTACCCAAAACCAAGTCAGCTCCCAAAAAGTCCTTCATGAATGGTTCCACCATGACACGAGGGTTTGCGGTGACTACACACTTTTTTCTGCATGACGAAAACACCCTCCATGACTCCGGATGAAGATCTTCGGAATAGAATTTGATTAGTACAGCTTTTGCAGCTGACTCTATACTTGACACCTATTAAACAGTTTGAACATTGCATAAACTAGAATCCTATATATTCCGTAATTTGTACGTCTAAGCATTGAAACTTGAAAGGAGTAGCTTTTCCTATTTGTGTACCAGAAAGGCTCTGTCTGTTGAGTTTATTAGAATAAAAATAAATTACATTACATTTGATAAGAATTTATTTGATTCGATTTGATTTATGGTTACTATTCAATATATATTGCCTATATAAGAGTCATTACTTGTAACGTTATACAACAATATCAATAAACTTATTCTAATCTACCTTTTTTCTATTGTCTATCTAGATTAATTATTTCATTATTTTAACATGCTTTTTATGTTGTTTTGATAGCTGTGGTTATTTTTCTTTCATCTTTCATTCTCGTAAAAATAATTATACCCAGAAACCATTGTGTAAAGTTACAAATATTTAAGAAAAAATATTGAGTAAATATTTGTAGTCCACAAATTACAAGTATTTAATATGATCATGGATTTATTCTTTGGCGCAAGTTCGAAATGGTCAGGCATATAGACAATTCAATTTCTTAAGTAATTAAATTAAGTATTGACGTTCTCCATGAAAAACTATGAACCATAGCATTTAGTTGATCAGGGATAGCAAAGAAAATCCTATTCAAGGACAAGACACAAGCTTAGTTAAAAAACTTTTTAGTTGGTTTATGTTCTCTTACAGAAGTGACAACATTATAATTGCGACTATATAGTTAAAGATATCACATTGAGTTTCCTAATACGTGTGATAGAAGTACATCATTTTAGAGGAATCAATTTAATTTTTCATGAATTGTTTGTATGAAGTGAGTGATCAATTGTCTGTAAGAGTTTAACAATTATTGAAAATATTATAACCTTTACGCCAGCGAAGGTTGAAAATATAAGAACTTGAATTCCAGCAGATTCCGATGCGAAATAATAAAGTATTCCAGCAAGCGGTGAAGCCAATAGCAAGAAAAGGAGCCGAAGAGGTCCTCCGATATCAAATGCCATCAGTGCAAAATAAGGGAAGGAGTTTGGGCTACAGAGTAACGTTCCGTCTATGTCTGCCACAACCGTATGCTTCTCTCTTCCAGTGGAAGCACAAGTCTCCACCAGGGGAAATGATTTCATGGCCATGTTAGAGAGGGAAAGAGATTGATTAGTGAAATTATTTTTAGAAGCCTTGATCAAATCCAAGTATATATATAGAAGTCTAAGCTAGCTACACTGCTAGTGCTATATAAACCTAGAAAATCCAGCTCCAATATCTATTCCATCTGTTTCAAATTGTCTTTACCTATTTCTATTTAAGTTGCATGTTGTTTTTTGTTGTTTTTTACTAGGGCAACTATGAATCATGCATTCCATTTTATCCTTTTTGCAATTTAAAGTCACTATAGAAAAAGCGTTACTTCACAAAATTCCACAAAAATAAATAATGGGCATATCCGTTTATATGACATTTTCATATGTTAGGCGAAACCCATAGATTGGTTCACACTTTTATTCAGGTAGGTATTCTAATATCATTGGTCTGTGTTAGCATTATTTCTTAATATATATACGTATCAACTATCCATAGGGTAGTAAGTCGGTGTTCATAGGGGTTACGTACTCTAGATGTGTGACAATTGACAATTTTTAAAGAAAAATGGTGTCCACGTCAAAAATAATAAATACTAGAGCAAACTTATAATAACGAATTCCAAATTGTAACCAAGCGTCGCCCAATTTTGCCTTTGAGAACTTTTTATTTTTGTTTCAAAAATTCAAAACAATATATATAGTTCATATATGTAGATGAAAATGTTTAGTAAATTGGTTGATCTAGTTTATTTGTGTGATTGATATGATAAATTGTGAAAAATAGGGAGCATCTTTTTAGTTATGACCAGCTAGTTCTTGAATTTTTTTGGTAGCAGTTTGGATGTTAGTTACTTAAATACTCAATTGAGAAGTAAGTTTGTCATGATTTGGTGGTTAAAGTTAGATGTAAGTATTAATTAGCTATGAAGTGTTGGATAAAATTTTGTTTTATGGTTTTGAATGCAATTAAAAATTGTGAGTTTCAAAACTTTATTACCCCATTAAATGTGCCTCTTTATTGGAAAAAAGAGTTACAATAGAAATGCATAAAATGATGGTTTACAACCATTTTTTCTTCAAGCTTTTCAATAAGATTTTTATGAGAAATAAAATACATAGTATATACACATTCACACACAAACACATATGCATATATATAGAGAGAGAGTATCGCACCACCAACGGCCCGACCGTGACTCGGTGTCGTTTCCGCCGAGTCACATGTGATAGACGTTGTACCTTGGGAACGAAGTGCCACATTTAGTCAGAAACAGAGATGGCGGGGCAAATATCGTTTAAGGGAAACTGTTTGCAGTTACCTCGTCTCGGATTTTAGTCCATTTCGGTATCATTTACATACTCTTAATTTTGAAGGTTGTAATTGATATTTATATATTTGAATAAACCATTTTCTGTTTATTTGTCCATTTTTTTTACGTATAAATTATTATGTTTATTTAGATTGTATCCAACATAAAGTTCTACCATTCTTCAGAGTGTGCAATCTTTTGAAGAAAATATATAGAGCAATGTATGACAATATAAACATGAATATAGAGAAAATTATTTCTGATATAGATGATCAATCAAATATGTTTGTCAGTAGGGTGGGCACGTTCAGTCCGGATCGGTTTTGGGTAGACCGGAACCAAAACCGAAATTTTAGTCAGTTCGGTTTTCGTGTTTTGAGAATAGAAACCGAACCGGATCGAAACCGGTCGGTCCGGTTAACGGTTCCGATTCGGTTCAAAGTTTCGATTCGGTTCAGACTTGTGTTTCGGTTCAAAGGTTTGATTCGGTTCAAAGGTTTGATTCGGTTCAATTGTTTCGGTTTATGCTTGTTACTTTTATTTTCTTGTCCATTTAAAAAAGATAAATACTTTATATATATAACATTTTTAAAAATCACATTTACATAAGAAGTAACATTGGAGTTTGCATAGTGTATACAATATAGTAATAGTATACACTGTAACTAAAGAAATCATCTAGTATACGTATAAGATCGGTTTTAAATTCGGTTCGGTTCTACATTTTAGTTTTGGTTTTAAATCTGGTTCGGTTTTCGGTTTGTTTTCAGATAACCGAAACCGACCCGAATTATGGCATTGGTTTCGGTTCCTGTTCGGTTCACTACATTGTAAAATTAAAATCGAACCGATCAGTTCGGTTTCCGGTTCGGTCAGGTTTTCCCCACCCCTGCTTGCTAAAGAGTATACAGAATTCCCTATTGGCTTTTCACTATAGAAAGTGAATAAGAAAACTAAGTGCAAATTTAAAGTTATATATACCTCCTGGTGATTTTTATAAAATCGATACAAATGGGATTTATATCTATAATCATCTATTTTGAGGTTGTGGCCAAATAGATGATTATAATAACAATTCCAAATTGTAACCAAGCGTCGCCCAATCTTGCCTTTGAGATTTTTTTAATATTTTTTTCAAAAATTCCCCACATATTTATTCGACCATGTTTAGCTTAATTATAATAACTAATTCCAAATTGTAACCAGGCATCGCCCAATCTTGCCTTTGAGAATTTGTTTATATTTGTTTCAAAAATTCAAAACAATATATATAGTTCATATATGTAGATGAAAATGTTTAGTAAAATGGTTGAGCTAGTTTATTTGTGTGATTGATATGATAGATTGTGAAAAATAGGGAGCAACTTTTTAGTTCTGGCCAGCTAGTTTTTGAATTTTTGTTGGTAACAGTTTGGATGTTAGTTACTCAAATACTCAATTGAGAAGCAAGTTTATCATGATTTGGTGGTTAAAATTAGATGCAAGTATTAAGCTATATAAGTTCTATCATTCTTTATAGTGTACAATCTTTTGAAGGCAATATATAGAGCAATGTATGACAATATAAAAATGAATGTAAAGAAAATTATTTCTGATATAGATGATCAATCAAATATGCTTGCCAGAAAGTACAGAGAATTCCCTATTGGCTTTTCACTATAGAAAGTGGATAAGAAAACTAAGTGCAAATTTAAAGTTCTATATACCTCCTGATGATTTTTATAAAATCGAAACAAATGGGATTTATATCTATAATCATCCATTTGGAGGTTGTGGCCACCTTTGAGACGCATATATGGTCATTTTATTAAGAGGTTTTGTTGTACTCAAAGTAAACCATGTATTGAGCTTACCAAAAAAATCATGTATTGAAGCTTAGGCTAAGGCTGCTAATGGGTTTAAACTGTCATTGTTAATGAAAAAGCAATTATTTCGAATAATTCTCTTACCCTAGCTTGTTATTATTATCACCAAGAAGTCCAAAAGTACTTGAGACATCACAATATTAGTAGTCGTATAGGGAAGAAAACTTGTCTAAAAATCTTTTGGCTATTTCGACAAGTACTCCTCGATGACAAATCATATATTCTTCTAATAAATATGGATGTCCCCACAAAGTTGCATGAAATTCTTCTCGAGGATGAGAAGTGAACCTCTTACATATGATGTTTAGCTTAATTCTCGTTGTCTTTGGATCAATTCGCCGTTTTGTTTCTCTCTCTCTCTCGAATATTTAGTAACAGTTGAGAAGATGATCGGATCACCTGGTCAGACAAAATTTTGGTTTGTATAAAGGATACATGAAAGCTATTTTACGAAGTTTATCCTTGAAGATTTTTGTTTTAATAATTTGGTTCCTTTAAGTTCACTCCTTTTAGAATATTTGATACTCGGTTTTGTAATTTGACTATTACAAACGGCTTTTGACTTTTATTAATTGTTTACATGTTTCCCCCCACATATTTATTCGACGATGTTTAATAAAAATATGAATTTTCCCATCATTAATTAGGAAAACAAACCCCATAATTTATTTACCACGTGGCTTGCATATGGCCTCATTTTACCTACAACATAACACAAGGAATTAGGGATATATGGAAATGACTAATTAATTACTAGATACTTGATAGACATTTTGAAGTTAAGGCTGTTAAGCTACTCGAATAAGTTAGGCAATGGTTTGGAATACTCTATAACATACATGAATAATTAACCTTTGCAATAGGGGTTGGTAAAAAATCCACATACTCAACCCGTAACGTCTCAACTCGTATGAATTGGGACGGGTTAAGTGTTCAAAAAAAATGAATCCGTCTCGTGCCAATCCGCTATATATTTTGCAGGTTGGGTTATGATTGAGTTTTCCTAACCGTGGATTAATCTGTCTCAAACCGTTTCAACCCGTAATATATATATATATAATTATAAATATGTATATTTATATTTATATATACATTGTGTGTATTTCAAGATAACAACCTTCCATTCGTGTTATTTTAGTTTTATTATTTGTTCACGAATGTTCTAAACATATTTTGATTTGTTTTAATTTATATTTCTCTTTAAAAAGTTTAATTTATTTTAAATTTTAGGTTAATTATGCAAATTATGAAAAATAAATGAGCAAAATAAAAATTTAAGAATCAATTTCAACCAAACTCGTCCCAACTCGCAATTTATTTTGCGGGTTGGGTTGGGCTGGAGTTTTAATTGTAACGGATTGGGTTGATTTGAGTTGACATTTAAATTTTATCAACCCGTCCCAATCCGTCCCGCAATTTATTTTACGGATTGAATTAATATTAAATTCAATCCGTTCCGTACTCACCCCTACTTTACAGTATATAGTACAACGCACTCACAATTCTACTAGACGGTCCAAACCGGCCACCATTAGAATAAGCAGTTAAATTGCTTCTAACTTATCTCTAAATATGTCTGATCACTGATGCTCTCAATTCTCAACTTTTTTCTACATTTTCCGATAATTATACGATGAGGCAATTAGTCCTCATCAAATAACTAATCATAAATAAATTCAATAAAATTCAATTGCTATTATCAAATAAATTGAATACAATTTTATTCCTGATCTTTATTTCTTTGTAGGAACTTAATGTTTATTAAGCTTTCATGAGTGAAATGCTATATATATCCAGGGTTGGTTTCATAATCTTCTTGGAGATTCAAGATCATCCTATAGATGAGCCTTTCGTTTCTTTCCTCGTTCATGAAGAGGAAAATACATGGACGGCATTGAGATTTTTGTCCCTCGATGTAAAAAGAAATTGAGCCCTTTTTTCGATTGTCTTTAAGGTATGAAATTTTATAATAAAATATTTTAATAGTAGAATAATCCAAATTTAACTTTCAAACAAAAAAAAAATCATTAATATAAAAAAAAATCTTACCCTTTCACTTACTTATTGTATTTTTTTTACTAGAATATACACGTATGATTTTTTTTATATACATATAAAAAAAAAATTGTATGTCGGCTTCGTGGCCTCATGGGGCTCTGAGCGATTCAGCGGAATCATGAGACTCAATGTGGTTGCACCTTCTACACCTTCTCATTTGTAGTTAAAGAGCGGAATATTTTTATTACGCTAAATGTGCATTGAGGTTTCATTAGTGAAATGTTATATTCAGTTTGTTTCATCATATATATTCCATAATGTCAAGTAGCTAAGAGCAACCCTATGAGCATCATTAACTATTTCCTCAAATCTAACACGTTTTATATATTTTAAGAAACCGTTACATTTACATAAAATTTAGCTTTTCTATTAATTTTCTTATAATAACCATACATTGTTTCTTTTTATTTGTTTATTATCCTTTAATAATCATAACAATATTACAACCACAAAAATATGGACCACATGATAGTTTTTTACTATTATATTCATCTAGAAAATCATATACATTTCTCATCTATAAGTTGAATTTTTTGTTTCCTGAAATTTAAAAAATTTATAAGGTTTCTGATGCATGCTTCTTTTTATACCATAATTCTCAAATTTTTTTAAAATTATGTTTTGAGTTAACAGATACGGATGTTTTAAGTTCACCGGTACTGATGCAATTTTGATACAAGTTGACCATGTACTTATTTTTATGGTCGTATCACTGGGATATGATTTCCTCTGCTTAATTTTTTTACGCCATCTATACATTCTTCATCTTTTGCAATCCTCCCCCCTATTGACATACAGTAATATTTCTACGATTTTTTATGATTTATTTTTCTTCAGTTTTTCAAATGCAGGAGCAGAGGACTTTGGTCTTTCTATAATCCATACTATCAAAGACAGTTAAAATTATCGTTACAATATTATTTGAAAACGTTTAATCAAAACCGTTGGTATTTCAATAATTCAATACAAAAGTGAATGGTACCTAAGTACTAAGAAATTAAAACCATACCCCGAAAAGGCTAAGAAATGAAACTTCAAGACTCATAAACATTTTTTATTTTAAATTTGTAGCTTTGCCTACCATTTTGTATTAGATAAGCCTAACAATTTATTCCTATTTAATTTAATTTATTCTATTTCCGATAACTTCCTACACACTCTATTCCCGGTCTAGGCAGGTGGCTGTAGGTATCCTTATAAAAAATTGACTCAACTAGTTAAATTTGAAAAAGCAAGAACTAGATAATTTGGAATGTTATAATTGAGTAACTAATTAATCTTTTAGACCTGTAAGTTAAATATTTTTACTATCTCGTAAAACTTTACTCATTATTATTCTATTCAGAGGCGGAGCCATGGTTTCCGTTGACCGGAACACAAAACCTCCGTTTAAAAATGTACATATATATCTTATTTTTCTGTATATGATAAACATATTGTAAATGAAATTTTTTACTCTTCAATAACCTCCACTGATTGATTATATTGTGCACATATGACTTTTTTTATCAATTGCGTTTTTGATAAATTCAGACATATACTTTATTTATATTTAGTACAATTAATTAAATAGAAGTCTCGTATTTTTTTAGCTCAGTATAGATATGTATATAGTAGATAAAGAGAGAATATAGAGAGAGACAACGAGACGGTTCTTTATTCATTAATAAGTGATAGAGAGATACATCAAGAAACTTATGACCCTCTTTATATAATAGAGAGTAGAGTTACATATGCTAGGAAAGCCCAAGATAGGCCCAATACAGTAAGACCCAAGATGGCTAATAATATCTTACTACACTCCCCCTTTGTACGTTTTGATTTCTCCATCTTCATGCTATCGATCTGAGTTGAGTTCATTCGCAGTGCTAAACACATAAAAACCTTAGGCCCGGAAAACCCAGTGTGAGACAAAATCGGTACTTAGGAGAAACTGTGTAGCCGAATGATATAGGCTGAAATACCATGTAAGTAACTAACAACAAAACAGTGTGCGTCATCAAAATATTACCAGAGCAAATCCAATTGGAAAATTTCTGATCGAAGGAAAAAGAGTGCAACATTGGTAGTAGTAGATTATCAACCACAAAACAGGTGCCTCATCAAAACCTTGCTAGAGTAAACCCAGTGGGAAAAAACCTCTAGTCGAAGGACAAGAGAGTACACAGTGGTAAGAAGTGTACAACAGGATACTCCCCCTAATTTCGGCAATCTTAAGTGAGATATGATGGGAACGTGTCTCGCTAAAAACCTGGCCAAGGAAAACCCAGTGGGAAAAAAAACATTGGTCTAAGGACAAAAAGAGTACACGAGTATGCGATTGGATGCTCCCCCTCACTTGCACACGACATGATGCGAGAATTTCGACTAAGTAGTAATTAGTGCAATAAGCATTCTCCTGTATGCTCCCCCTCATTTGCACACGACTGGGTGCAAGGATTTCATATTCCAAGAAAGAGTACGGACATTCGACTGTATGCTTCATTTACTTGCACATGACTAGATGAAAGAAAATGTAACGTGGAATAGAATGAGCATTCAACGGGATGCTCTTAAACTTTATATGTGAAGATTTATTTCGACGATAAATGCTAAATAGCATAATATAGTCATGTCTCTCTTGATCGATATCAACAAGTTGTTCTCAAATAAGACAAGTGTTTTATCTGGATCACGAGACAGGACATATGTAATTCAAATATGGTTAATACTAGCTCAAACTCATACACACTCTCTAGTCGTCTCATAGAGCACGAGTAGATCAGACTGATTCGTTTGGAGTAATTCCAAGACCTCCAATATATCGTCTTATTCCTAATGGTAAAGACATACCATGTTAGAAATATCCCTTATGCGGGTCTGATAAGTAACCGGCATCGGTATAACCCTGGCTTTCTTGAATATTTTATAAAGAAATTATAAGTCAATAAATATCCCTTTTGGTCGTATTGAGGGAAGGTTATGTAAAGAAATTTCAATTCTTGCATGAGCTATTAACAGATAACACTGGCTTTTTTGAATATTTTATAACTCAATAAGGTACGACAGGACTTACAGGAGTATAAGCCCTCATATTTGACAAATCAATTTGGTTTTACCAAATTTTTTGATTTGGAACACCAGGTTCATAATCATTGTCACAAACGACTCTTTTAGGCAAGTAGTTGGTGAAATTACGTGGTACACTGTTACCCACTATTTCCATAAAATCAACTACCCCACAAGTATTGCCTAAAATTTTATAATTTAAAATTTGATCACATTTGTCAAAGGAATTACTCAAAACACTTTAAATTATTTCGAGAAATTTCGTAAACAGGAAAACCATAATTCAAAAGTATGTCCAAATGGAAAAATCATAATCCAAATGGAAAAATATAATCCAGATGAGCGACAAATCGGCTCAAAAATTAATAAAGAAAGGTATCAAACTCATTTGAGCCACAAAACCGTGGGTCTCAAGAGTTTCATTTCAGTTAGCTTTAACCACATTGGCATTGACTTTTCCACATTTATAATAGTTTTGAACTATTTAAGGAGTAGCTGAGAATGACATCAATCATTTATAGCAGAGATTGGCTCTTTGAGCATCGTTTCTTACTTTGGGACAACGGGCCATATTGTTCATTTCAAGGACGTTTTTGGAGCCACAGGTCTTCGGTTTTGACGATTGTCTAAATCTCGCTTAGCTACGCGAGCGTCATGCTCACGACAGTTTTAGACAAACAATACTTGTCTCGGTTCTCTATTCGGGGACAACGTCCACAAAGAGCATTAGTATCAGGCAAACAATTTGACAGTGACCCAATAGGATTAAAAACTGCTAATCGAAGAATTTTCTCATCCACAAATAGATGGGCGATGAAGGAACATAGTGAATATAAATTCATAATTAATACTTCTTATGGAATACAATTTCCAATCTAGTATTTTGGTGAAAGATCAATCAAATATGTCAATTTAAGACATTTGTTCACCATAGACGTCATCACGTCTCAAATGTGGCGGCGGAATAAAATCAACGCCTTAGTCTTCATCTCGATGGTAACAACAAACTCGTGTTTTACCCATCTAAGATGGCATCCAAAAAAAATGGCATCACATGCTCACACATCTGGGTGACTAACATGTGTTGGCCTAAAATAATTCGCCTAAACATTTATTTCGCAAGTATGCTTTGCGATTTTCTCATCATAGATGGCATCCAACATGTGTTGGGAGTTCGGGATTAGTTATCATATAAGACAACTGTTTTATATGTTTATGGTTTGCACAAGCACAAATTTTCTTTCGAAACGACAGGTTCGAATACTAGTTTTTCTTCTCATGTGAATTAGTTCTCATTGATCGAACGACGGGTCGATACGAAACACCAATTCGGCGAAACATACATCACTATATTAACACACTCGGGGAAATTAATAATTAGTCAACCCCTTTCGGTAGCTCTACTTGAACACGACCAGGAAAGACGGTGAGGGTGGAGGGCATGAATGTTATTTAAAATCCGATCTCATTAGAATATCGAATTCCGCTTATATCTTTCCTAGACCTGGTATCTAAATAGGTGAGCTTATTTGGGAAATGTTCATAATTTTTTCAACTTAAATGGGAATATATATGATTTCGTAAATTACCATATTTTACACTTGGCGGTGATTACATATATAGATGTTGCTACTTTTGATATTTACTAATTATCATCAATCAGCACATAATATATCATAATTTATACTAGAAAGATCTAATTATTATTATTAACTGTCATATGTGAAGATTTTATTCATGGTAATTACAACATGCAAGCAAGTAATATATTTTTAATTACTAATTAATTCTATATGGTAATTTTAACATGCAAAAAGGTTAAATTTACATGAAAACATATCAATTTATTCAATTAACATGTAATTTTTTTTCACTTGCCTTTTAATAAATATATATATGCATGTAGGTGAATATTTATAGACCGAATATTGACTTTTATAACACATATATACTGTTTTTATACATGTAATATACTATAGAGACTATCCGTGTAATTTCAGCAAACTATATATCTATTTACAGTGTTATTACAGTTTCAGCCCATAATTTCAGACAAGTTTCAGTTTAGTCATTTAGTAATTAACATGCACAATCAATAGTTTTAGCGAATTTCAAGAACAGTCATATGGTTTTAAGTTTGTTACATATTCAGTCTGACAGATTACTACATGTTTACAATTACACTTGTTTAAATCCTTCATTAATCAAGATTCATACAGAATATTACAAATAGCTAACCACATAATCGGGTAACATATTCATGCATGTTTTGGATAATTGTAACAATTTAACATTCATTAGGATTTTATCATAACAAATACATGTTTTATAATCATAAATTCATGCAATTACAATTAATTCTAACACGTGACTACTAGCATATATATGTTTATTTATCATGCAATTGTTACAGTGTTACGCAATCAATTGAGTTTTGAATTCGGTATCTTACGCACGGTATGTTGGTGAAGGTCGATATAGCAAAATACTAAAAATTCTGATAAACCTCAAGATTTATGTATATCCAATATCCGTGTATTTGCCCAAAATCTCCAATATCCTCGAGCGTATATCTTATTCTCCACGAGCAAAGTGCCGATAATGTGTTGTAAGTCTCATTAGCTCAGTATAGATATGTATATAGTAGATATAGAGAGAATATAGATAGACAAAACAAGACGGTTCTTTATTCATTAATAAGTGATAGAGATATACATTAAGAGACTTCTAACCTTTTTTATATAATAGAGAGTAAGACCAAAGATGACCAATAATATATTACAACAGTTACAATATTATTTGAAATCGTTTAATCAAAACCGTCGGTATTTCAATAATTCAATACAAAAGTGAATGGTACCTAAGTACTAAGAAATTAAAACCATACCCCCAAAAAGGCTGAGAAATAAAACTTCAAGACTCATAAACATTTTTTATTTTAAATTTGTGGCTTTGTCTACCATTTTGTATTAGATATGCCTAACAATTTATTCACATTAAATTTAATTTATTCTATTTCCGATAACTTCCTACACACTCTATTCCCGGTCTAGGCAGGTGGCTGTAGCTATCCTTATAAAAAATTGACTCAACTAGTTAAATTTGAACAAGCAAGAACTAGATAATTGGGAATGTTATAATTGAGTAACTAATTAATCTTTTAAACCTGTAAGTTAAATATTTTTACTATCTCATAAAACTTTACTCATTATTATTCTACTCAGTGGCGGAGCCATGATTTCGGTTGATCGGGACACAAAACCTCCGTTTAAAAATGTACATATATATCTTATTTTTTTTGTATATGATAAGCATATTGTAAATGAAATTTTCTACTCTTCAATAATTAAATAGAAGTCTCGCATTTTTTTTAGAAACTATAAAATATTTTAAGAACAATCATTTTATTATTAAAATGTAAAACTAAAATATTATGGATGCAAAATATTAATTAAAAAGAAATGTAATATAAGCAAAAATTAATTACGAAATGTAAGGATAAAATAGTTTCGATTTTTATTTTATTTTAAGATCTTTTGAAAGCTAAAAAATATAAATTCACCCAAAAAAGAGACAAAATTTGCTGATGGAGTGATTTAAACTCATGACCAAAAGTAAAAAAAAAAACTTTAAAAGTCAACACTCAACCACTTGCCAGCAAAGAACTTTAGTTAGATTTTACACCCACAATAGTAAAAATTCAAAATTCAGTTTTAAACCCCACTTGACGTACACTGGCTCCGCCCCTGATTATAGTTAAGCTGTTTATTTATTAATTATCATTGTTAACAAACCCTGTGTCATGGGCTATGTTGGTGAAGTGGGTAAAAGATGAGGTTGTGTGACATAAAACTATAAATTGATCAACTGTAAACTACTATCCCCAGTTCCGATTAAAAAATAATTTGGAGTAAATTAGAATTTTTTTTAGATGTTATCGAGAAAATTTGACAATTCAGTAATAACGTACAAACAAATATTATTAGGGACTAGGTTACAGGGGGCTGGGGGTGGGTGTTTAATTGATAAGTTTATCAAGAATTCTTATTTAACACATGGACAAATCAATAAAATATTTGTTTGGTCCTATTTTTCCTACATCTTTATTACTCATGCTCAAGCGGTGAATGAAGCCACTTAATTCACACCTACGATAATTTAATTTATTTGTTGTCCATGAACATGCTTTGACCCGTAAAGAAAATTCTTTCTCAACCTTGTAACTTTTTCGACAAAGGGATATTTAACCAAAAAAAAATATCTAGACCTAACTAAATTAATACAAATATATCTTAAAAAGTTTAATTATCAAAAATATATATTTAATTAATTAAAAAAAACATTAATATTAGAGTGCATATACATTACCATTAAAAGGTCCTCTAGTCGTAAGAATGAATATCTCTTTATAAATCACAAGCTCGATTATTATCTAAACGATGTGGGATAATTACTCTAACACTCTCACTCGCTCGTGTGCCGACATTTCAAGGGTCCTATGAGCGGACATATTAAATGGGAATGTGAGCCCAACATCGCTAGACACGCTCTGATAGCATATTAGAGTCCATATATGTTACCATTAAAATATCTCGTAATGGTAAAAACAGATATCTCTTCATAAATCACAAGACCGATTATTATTATCTAGACGATATGTGATAATTAATCTAATTAAAAAAGGTATGAACTTAGTAAATAAGTGTATGAACTTGTAAGATGTAAAAAAACGGTATTAAGTCGAAAAAAACGGGGTATGATCTCGAAAAAAATGTATTCACTCGAAAAAAACGGGTATGATCTCGAAAAAATAGAGGATATGAACTAAAAAAAAAGGGTATTAACTTGAAAAAAAAGGTTATAAACTCGAAAAAAAACAGGGTATAAAATCGAAAAAAATATGGTATGAAATCAAAAAAAAGGATATAAATTAAACTCGAAAAAAACGGGGTATGAACTCGAAAAAACGGGGTATGAACTCGGAAAAAAATATGGTATGAACTCGAAAAAAATAGTGCATGAACCCAAAAATAAAGGGTATGAACTCGAAAAAAATAGAGTATAAACTCGAAAAAAAATAGGGTATAAACTCGAAAAAAGAGAGGGTATGAACTCGAAAAAAATGAGTTATTAGTTGAAAAAAACGGGTATGAACTAAAAAAAAAAGTGTATGAACTCGAAAAAAAATGAGTTATTAGTTAAAAAAAAACGGGTATGAACTCAAAAAAAAAAGTGTATGAACTCGAAAAAAAATGGTATGAACTCGAAAAACAAGAAGGTATGAACGCGAAAAAAAATGGGGTTTGAATTCGAAAAAAAAGAAGGTATGAATGCGAAAAAAATGGGGTTTTAATAGAAAAAGGATAAGGTATGAATTCGAAAAAAACAGGGTATGAACTCGAAAAAAATGAGATATGAACTTGAAAAAAAAAACTATATATGAACGCGAAAAAAAAGATGGCATGAATTCGAAAAAAAATGGGGTATGAACTAGAGAGAAAAGGGTATAAACTCGAAAAACACGAGTTATGAACTCGAAAAAAACGGGATATGAATTCGAGAAAAAAAGTTTATGAACCTAAAAAAAAAGGCGTATGAACTTTATAAAAACGGGATATGAACTCTAAAAAGTCATGATATAACTAAAAAACGGATTATGCACTGAAAAAAAAGAGGATATTGACACGAAAAAAGAGGGTATGAGATCGGAAATTGTTAGGTTAAATGTTAAATTCTGAAACTTTCAAAGTAAAACTATAACTTTTTAAGGTGTAGCGATCGTATTTGATTAAAATTTCATCTTTAATATTCAATTAAAGTATAGTTATAATTTAAGTGACTAAACTGAAAATAACAACACCATCAAATTTACAACTAAGGTCCCTGGTATGAATCTAGGGTTTGTAACCCCATTAACCTACCTTCAGGATGCCACCTATGACCCTGTCTCCGCCACCTTCGCTGTGCAAAGAGAGAATGAGAATAGGCTTAGAAGAGAGAGCGACGGAAGAGAATATGAACGATGACCGCTGCCGCCACCTTTGTTTCCGACAAAGGTGGTGTGACAGAGGAGAGAGATTGAAGAGAGAGAGAGAGACGACCACCAACGTTGTCGCTACCGTCTCCAACGATGGTGAGGTGGCTGAGGAGATTGAGGAATTATATGGGGTCCATTGTAGAGAGAGAAACCAACTGTTGAAACACCCTTTATATATAGTCTGGTTTTTTTATAAAATAGTCATACAATGCATGTTTTTGATAACTCAAACTATTTGGCTATGTTTTTTTTTAATTTAATTTTAAAAGTGTTATGTTTTATTAATTATTCATTTCGTTAATCGAACGAAATTTATAATAGTCGATCTGATCTCGTCGTTTTCAATATTCAATGTGCCATGATAACTTGAGATTGCCTTTAATGTTGGAGTTGCATTTTATACATTTCTAATGTCCAAAAAAAATACAAAAAAAAAATATGATCTCCACTTACGTCCTTAGTCCTTGGTGCACTAATTCTTAGACATTCACTATTTTCTTAACTGGCCCTTTTTCTCTATAAAATTATAATCCGTTAATTAAAAATATATTTTTTTCCATATTTCTTTTGAAATCTAAAGGCTTGGTTGGAGAGAAAGGAAACAATTTGCCCTAGAATTGTTCGAGGAGGAGATAATTCAGTTGAAAGTGGTATAATCTTATTTTACTCGCCGTTTTGGTTTATAAGAACAATCCCAAATGCGGGACGTTCAAGTAAAATTTTAACTTGTGAATTGAGAGTCAATAACGTTTATTCAACAATTGATAATTAGGAGATTACAATGTATAGCATATAGATAGATAGTAAAGGGGTAAAAAGCTTTCGTATTATTAGTTTTTACCAATTGAGTAAACAACCTTTAAATTTTATCAGTTTAACTTTTGATCTGAAAAAATATATATGAAATTCATAACCTGTCATCTTTTTGCAGACACATATATAAATACAGTCTAATTTTCGTTTATCACAATTCAAACTTGTACATCTCACTCACGAGGATTGACTTTTTAGTGAACAAAAGTAATTATGATACTATTGGAAATCCCAAAAGCTTGCCACATGGAATTTGGGGACCACATTTCTATTAGTTGTGTTCTTGTCTTCTTGTTCATTTGGATGAAAGAAAAAAAATCTCTAGTTTCATGGTTTTTAAACTTAAAAGAAAAATTAAAATTGAGCGAAAAGTTAGAAATGATTAATTTAAGATCTTGATAGAGAAAATGGATAGTGTATATATAAGTGGATTTGTTTGTGGTATATGAAAAGAGAGGCCGGTGGAATGTAAGAACATCAATGCATTGAAATAAGCAATAACCCCATGGAGAAAAGTCAAATTTGAAGTGAGGTGGAAATTGATTTTTGTAACTTTCATCATTCATCGCGTCTAGAAAGTTAAAAAAACCCAAAGGAAATAGTCAGTGGTCAACCTCTATTTTTTTTTACTTTTTTTAAGTTTAAAAACCATGTCTTTTTTTTACTTTCATCCAAATAAAAAACCCATTTTTTAAAAATATCAAATTATACAAACATATACTGAAGATAAAATGAGCAAGAAGACAAGAATACAATCTAATGGAAATGTGGTCCCTAAATTCCATGTGGTAAGCTTTTGGTATTTCCAATAGTGTCATAATTACTTTTGTTTACAAAAAAGTCAATTCTCGTGAATGAGATGTACGAGTTTAAATTGTGATTAACGAAGCTTAAACGATATTTATATATGTGTGACTGCAAAAAGATGCCCCACCTTATGAATTTCATATATATTTCTTCAGATCAACAACAATTTGTCCAATCTGGTATTTAATTAATGTTCTATTTATTTTATTTTATTCATATTTTTCACAGACCCATCATTTCCGGCTAAAACCTTATATTTATCCTTCCTTGTCGAAGCTATAGCCCTTTGTATGAAGCTTGCCACCTCGTAGCTAGACTTCTCACCTGAACACGTTAATTCGATAGGTACCTTGCTCAAGAATGTGACTTCATAGGAGGGAAAAGGGTTCATAGAGAAGTAAAACGGGTCAATTGCTTTCTACCCTCGAGCTGTTGTCGCATGGAACATGCTGATATGATTGATCATCGCTACTGGCACGAGCTGGTCCGTTAGCTCAGCAAATAGGGCTGAGAATCTTAAGAGAAAGGGCTCAGGACAAGTGGTTCCTTCTGGACAAATGTGAAGGTCACCTTGAAAGAAAAAGAAAAATATTTCCATTATGATAGTAGTTCCGTACAAAGAACCATTGTTTTAAAAAAAACGTCATATATTGCGCAACATTTCGCGATATAACGCTTTTCAAAAAAAAATTGTCTACGCTAAAATGTTATTTTGGTAGAAAAGCGCTAAATTCGCGCTATTGTGACCAAAAGCGCAAAATACGCGAAATTTTGGATCAAAAGCGTAAATAGTAAGTTAGAAAAAAAACAGCATATCTAAATAATGAATATATGTTGTCTAATTTTCACAGAAAATTGTATAGTTCAGATGGTTGTCACAGTGTCTTCTATTCTAATAGACCAAGTTCGAGACTCAACAACAACAAATTTTTTTTAATTATTTGCATTCTTTATTCAATTATACCTAATATAACTATACATTTTATCTCTTATTGTTATGTATTCTAAAGTTTAGTGCATATTTAGCCCCCAAAAAATTACATCGCAAAGCGCTATTTAACAACGCTATTTGTGCTTTTAGCTATTTAAAAATGTCACGCTAACGATAACGCTATTTAAAGTTTCTATTAAAAAAATATCACGCTGGCGATAACGTTATTTAAAACATTGTAAAGAACCACCAATAAGGAAGAAATGCAAAACCATTTTTCTTCGTTCTTTGGTTTGAGAAGTTCTTTTATGCTTTCGCAGTCACTTCACTTCTTGCTTTCCTGCAAGTCTTTATATATAATTCTGCTTTTAGAACAACCGGATCTGAAACCGATCAAGATATATCATACATACATTAGGGATTTAAAAAACACCTAGTAGTCTAATGGGATTTAAAAAACACCTAATAGTCTAATGGGATTTAAACCTTTATTCCCACAAAACACCATGCATCGTCCGCAAGATCTAAGCAAGGTTTAAGGCCCTTTACATGTTGCTTATAATAAGTTGCAGTTAATATGAATTGTTTATTGTCCTGTCATCCATATTACTCATAAGTGTTATGTGCGAGACTGACAACTCGTCCATTCTTTTCCTCAAATTAATGATTAAGATAATTTAGTATAGGACACATCTTTTCTCGGTGCATTTTCGCACCTGTTAGTTAAAGTTTATAACTAATAGGTGGATTTTGGCCTTTTTAGGGTTGACTATTTTTTTTACTTTCTCAACACAACAACAAAAAA
Organism: Primula vulgaris; assembly: GCA_963920805.1. Classification (NCBI taxonomy): domain Eukaryota; kingdom Viridiplantae; phylum Streptophyta; class Magnoliopsida; order Ericales; family Primulaceae; genus Primula; species Primula vulgaris. Next base: position 25,339,268 of record OY987213.1, read on the forward strand.
ATACATAAATAAAATATTGTTAAATTATAAAACTTGGTTTTCAAAGTTAGAATCTGAATTTTAAAAAATTCAAAGTCAATTTTTTATTTGATTTGATTTTTATTTTTTAAGGAAAAAAAATTAATTTTCTAAAGTTGAGTTTGTAAAATTAAAAAGTAGATTTTAAAATTAAACAAATCTGTTTTGTCTTATTTGGTAATTTTTGGGCTTTTTCTAACCTTGTTAAAAAAAATTGTGAAAAACTAGGAAACAAAATTCAAAATCGAGTTTGAT